>JAJHUR010077510.1:0-11174 GCA_027495735.1 Lutjanus campechanus | reverse complement strand
ACATGCACACACCACACCACTTTCAGCCTCCCAATGGTAACTGGTAGGGGAGCACCTATGCTAAACTAAATCTAATTTGCAGCATCTGCGTTTGTCACACCATTAGAATAATTGTTCCCTCCTCAGCTGTTTCCCTGCTGTTTTCTATCAATTTCCGCCCCTCAAAACCAAATGATCTGTTCATTTCAGGGCCTCGTGTGGGGCTCTTTCCTTTCATCCCTTTTTTTTTTTCGTCAAATCTCAAGCCACTTCTCTCAAAATTAGCCCCTCACTTAGAACATATAATGCTAATGACCATAATTAACCCAAAATGGAACTTAAATAATTACGGACCACGAGGATTGCTCATTCAAGAGAACAGTAAATTAATCTTCCATTTGAGAGCCTGATCAAGGTGTATTGTGTTTTATCCCTGCTAACACTTAATCTTCATTTACTAACAAGCTGTATCAAGTGCAGCTGAGCGTCACTGTAACCGCAGTCACCTTGACACAGCGCAAACAGGTCGTAACCAAACCCATTAAGGTTCTGTGGGGAGACTGAATGAATAATGCTTTCTTCTATTTTAACAAATACCATCAAGAGCCCCTTGAGCAAGGCCAAATATAAAACACTGGGGTTGCAACATCCAGTGTGTGTGTGTGTGTGTGTGTGTGTGTGTGTGTGTGTATGTCTGTGTGTGTGTAAAGGAAATGCATGATCATGGTAACTTAACACAAGACTGAAAAGCAGCATTTCAGTGCTCTATGGTTGAAAGTTTAAAGGTTCAGTGTGTAAGATTTAGGAATCTATTAGCAGAATGTGTCAGAAATTCAATATAATATTAGTAATATTAATATAAGTATGTCTTCATTAGTGTATAATCACCTAAAAATAAGAACTGTTGCGTTTTTGTTACTTTAGCATGAGCTCTTTATATCTGAGGGAGTGGGTACTGTGGAGTCCACCATGTTGAAACACCATGTTTCTACAGTAGCCCAGAACAGCCAAACCAAACACCCGCTCTAATGAGAGCCTTTCACATTTTTCACAAGTTATGAGGCCACCATAGCTTCTCCTACACGCTTGGAAGGGGAGGGTGAGACGAATATTCAGCTGGTTGCAACTGCACTAAATCTGACATACTAGTCCTTTGAAGCCTGTTTCACTTCTGACCACACCCAGCAGTCATGTCACAGACTACACCTGTACTTGACTGCAGCAAGCTGAAAAGTAAGTAGAGAGAAACTTTTCAGTCTCAATTTTTGCTACAAGACAGCAGTATGAAAGCAACCATACAAGAACGGATTGAGCTAAATCTGTTATTGTACCAACCAATCAGTAAAAGTTAAACTAGGCATTGTAGTAAGATGGTGTATTCTACACCTGGCCAACTGCTCCCCTCAAATATTTTGATTATTTAGGAATGTTGTGACATTGTTTCCCGAACAGCTGCCCTGTTTATCTACACTGAAAATCATACTAATGACAGTCCAGCAAGTAATCTGTTCACTCATTCAGGTGTAGAAAGGGTTATCATTGACAGGTGGAGAAAACTGTCAGTCATCACGTTATCACATTCTCACTGTAAACTTGTCAAATACAGCAGCCTGGTCTGTGACCCTGCACTTCATACTGTGACACTATAAGCACACCTTTAGCATCAGTTCTGACAAACCCATCTCATTCCAGCTCGTGAAATACTGACATCTTTGACATGAGCCTTGGCATACTAATGGTTCAATTCCACCATGCGCGGCTATGTCGCATTACGGCTGCGCCACGTCACCTGGAGCTGATCGCAGCCATTCTACACAATGCTTGGGATTCCACCAGCAGGCATCCCAGAAGCGGCTCTCCGCTCCGCTCCACTTCAAATACGCGCCGAGTCTGCTTTTTGACGGATGCTGTGTCAATTAGCACAGAGCAGATCGAAGGAAGTCAGACACGGAAAAGGCAGGGAGAATCTGGTTAATTTTCAAAATAAAAGACCCTGTGCACATGTTTATTCGTGGTACAAGCACAAAGAACATGGAAAATCTGAGCAAGTAAACATAATCAGGCAGGCAAAACGCTCAGCTGCTGAAATGCTTCTGAAACGCTGCTGGTGGGGCTTGTAGCCATGCAGAGGATGGATCAGAACTGTGGAGCAGACGTGCTTGTTGGGATCAACCAGTAATGCACAATATACCCTTTAGCAGCTGTACTGTATGAGACACTTCCGTAAAACCTTTTAAGCATGTGGTTAACACTGTGAAACATTTGCAGTTTTAGCATGTTCAAGCATCAACACTTTAGGTTTAGGAAAATATCATGATTTGGGTCAAGTATCACAACACTTCACATCACATTACGTATGTCTTGTCGAAAGTCACATGGAGCTAGTCATGTTATGCCCATAATGTAATATACAGTAAAACGTCACATAACGTTTTGGTTTCACTCAGGACATCCACCCCACCTCCTCCATACATGGACTTTCTCAGATTGAGAATTGTTACTGTTCTGTTAAAAAATTGGCTCCTATTTCTCTATAGAGGGATTTTTTGTTAATTAATGACCTTGGTGAAGGCATGAAGAGGATTTTGTGTCATTGATGCAACCCCCTTCCTGGTATTATCCACGGAGGATGGGTAAGGGATGTGGTGGTGGTGGTGGTAACCCAGGTGGGGCCAATCTTCCTTCCCACTGAGATCCAATAAGAGCCATTACAGAGGTCTGGTCTGGTTCATTTGAGCGTCACAGTTAACAACCTTACACAGGGCGGGACAGTACACAAGGAGCAACAAATCTACGAGCAGAGCGGAGCAACAGGCTGATTTATTCATTACACAGAGACGCAAGTCCTCTAGCACAGAAAATAATGACCAAATTTATAGACTTGTTTCATTAATGGTGGGTTAGCGTGGGTTGGTGTTTTCTCAAACTACACGTCTTCCTGCTGAAACTGAGCGGTTTTGAACCTCATGCTGGATGATGGTGATGCAGCAGTGGAAGACTGGGTGAGATGAACCTGCTGAAAGGCTGGAGGGAAAACAGAGGCTGAGCAAATGAAATCTCATCCGTCGATCTACGTTCCTGGTTTCCTCTTTATCTCATCCTGCGAAGGAGGGAGGAGAGGGTGGATTTGTTTTTTTTATAGGGTTTACAGTAATGCTCAGAGGGTGAAATTATTCCTGGAGCCCCGAGTTTAATTATTTCCTCTCGTATCAATACAGTCCACCGACGTAATTTCCGTGTTGATCTGATTAAAGAAATATTACATTCTGCCAGGGCACGGGCAAATTGACTTTGGTGGCAAGGTCTTGACAAGAACCAGACACGCAGCTTTATGCATCAGTAACGGCGTAACCATATTATCCATGCACTGCTTCCTTCAGTGAAAAGGAAGATGCAGGCTGTTTCCAATGAAGACAAAAGAGCAGAGGAAGGAAATTCAGGATGGAAGAGACGGTGTAGACGTGCAACTATACACCTTCTCTGAGAATACTAATGCCCTGTCATCAGGAGCCTGAACACATCAGAAACATCACTACTTACATTACCTACTCATTCCAAAGACTTTTTTAAAAGAAAAACAGTTTTATACAAGTAGAATACAAGTTATAAACTCGATATTAGCACAACCTGAGATTCAGTAGACTTTGCTAGTACAAGGTTCAAGTTTGAATGATGAATAAAAACTTCTCTTCTACCTTTTTTAATGACTTACTTTACAGCTAAACCAACACATCAATTTGCTGATATACTGGATCAGTATTGGCCAGTTTGACTGAGTATTGTCCCTGACTACAGCAACATAAAAACCCTGATTTGTTGTGGTCATTATTCAACCCATTTTCTGTATATTTTAACTCCCTTTAATGTATTTTGCTAATCTTGTTTTTATGCCTCCCAGAAGAAAACTTTTAAGCCCCCACATCTGGATAAGTGCAGTATAAATAAACGTGTTTATTATCCTACGGTTATTGTAAGAGGTGATTTTTACCCTTTTCACTCATGGTAACCTGATCTGGATAACATCATGTACTTGTTTTATGCAGTGATTCCTAACCCTGGTGTCAGGACCCCCATGATAAATATGAGGAGACAAGATGATTAAAGGGAGAAAATATATAGACAGACCAAGAAGATTTTTTAGGCAGATACCGATTTCCATATTTAACAGGCTTTTAAAAATCTAATAATAATCATCATCAGCTAATATTCTTTTTTTAGACTGACATATGAGACGTTTTATGAAGATCACCTCCTTTTTTCTTTTTAAATTATGACTGATATACTTAGCGTTACATTTAACAATTGAAAAATGAACTATTGTTACTAGACCTGATAATAAGAATTGTTTTTTGCTGCCTTTAAATGAGCCGTTTCTATCTACCAACCGCCATGTTTTTAGAGTAGCCCAGAACAGACAAACGCTGGCTGTATATATGGCCTTTCATGTTTTGTGCTAGTTTTGCAGCCACTGTAGGTTCTCCTAGACACTTGGAAGGAGAGGGTGAGGCGAGGCGTTCACAATAAGCAAGCTCACCACTAGTTGCCACTAAATCCTTCACACTGGTCCTTTAATGTGAATGTTACATTGGTATGATGAAAAGTTTAGAAATATGACAGCCTTGTTCCTCAAATGAGGATGATTGTCTTACTCCCATATTAGACCCATCCTCCAGATTTGATGCTTTTTTGGGTTTCACTGTCTGAAGAAATGCAATAACAAATTAATTTTCAAGTTTGTGTGCGTCTTCATTATGTTATGGTTTAATGCAACTACACTTGATGCAGAAATTTGTAGGTCTCTTATGCTTCTGATTTCCAAGACCTAAAGATTTTTAGGTTTAGGTTTTTAGGCTTTTTCACCCTGCTTAGAATAAGAAAAACATCACAAAATGTGTACAAAAATCCAAACATTCTTCATCAATAGCTGCTTTATAAGTGTTATACTATTTAAGGTTCAGGGTTTTTTGGGGTTTTTTTTTCTTTATTTATTTATACAGGAAAAGATTAAAAGTAACATAATAAAAATCAGTTACAGTTAATCAGGCCTGACTCAGTTAAAACTGGTTTACAGCAGGTTCCTGTTCTGCGGCACATAAAAGACAAAAACACGTCACAAAAACAGTGACATTCAAAAAGACATAAAAACAAACAGCAACATGAACAAATGGAGAGTCAACAAGACATAAAAACAAACAGCAACATGAACAAATGGAGAGTCAACAAGACATAAAAACAAACAGCAACATGAACAAATGGAATGGAAAGGCAAGGACTTGAATGAGGTACCCACAAATTTTGTGTTAAGTTTGAGGAATATTCCTTTAAAACTGGGTTACTTTGTGAATGCCAAAAAAGCTATGTTGAAAAATGAATAAAATGAGAAAAATGAGTGAAACAGAGTGCAGGAATGTGAGTCAGCAATCACTGTAAAAGAAGGAGAGTGAGAGAAAGAGCTGAGGGGGAGGAAGGGGGGACGGGGCAAGAGTGCAGACATGTGCTGGAGTGTACACCTGTACCCGGAACAGGTGTTTTCCGCCCCACTTGCAGGCCCCCTGATTAGGAACTGCCACGCTTGCCTTACTCCGTCAAAGGCTAGCTTATCCCCCATCAGTGCAGCGCAGGCTCGGGGTAAAATGATGGTTAATTAGCCAGCAGAAAGCCACAGGCTGGAGGCTGATGGAAGTACCCTCTTCCCAACCTTCCACCCTCTGTTATACACACAGATCTGTGTATACTGTACACACCAGAGACCAGTTAGGGAGCAGAACTAATTTAAACACTGAAGGATGAACAGACACCGGTGGAAAAGAGTAGATTATATCAGTTATTGCATTGTTTTCGAAGCTTTAGCTGAGTTTTTAGGACACACGAGAGATGATACGTTACGTTGACCTTGTGCACTATTGTGAATCAAGTCACATCCAGCAGTCTGGGTAACAAACGACTGTAATACGGGGTTATTATGAATTATACTGACTTGTAATAATAAGTTGTAATAATTCTTTAATCAGCTATTACAAAAATACAATGATGGCTGCAGTGTGGGTATTAGAGCGAAGGGATAAAGAGAGCGTACTGTACTTTATACTGTATAACATGTCCTTTTCCTGGCTAATCTGCTTATACATAGGGAAGCAATCAAAAGGGAAAGAGAGAGAGAGGAGAGAGAGACTATAATTATGCACAGCTGCAAAAGCGGGGGGCCACAAGAGGTTGCATTACCCAGCACTAAACACTTTCACCTGTGCAGCTACGCTACCCAGCGTTAAACACTTTCACCTGGATGGAGCCACGTTTTCAAGTTTTAATCATATTTCCACCAGGGAGCTGAATTACTGTGTAGTACCGATGTTACACTAGACTTACAGTGGTGGTATGAAAGACAATTTGAGGGTAATGCTGAGCGGCAATTCTCAAAGAGCAACAGACATAGAAACTGTAATTGTTCCCCAGCAACAATTGTCTCATATGGCAAAGGAGACAATCCCGGTGCAATCTGAATACTGTTAGGGTGCATTCAGAAAGAATGAGGCATTGCAAAAATGCCAGACATCTTGACGTAGTCAGTTTAGACTGCAGCGGTGGATGGTAGTTGAAACAGAAGTCAACTTTTGGAGAAACGCAACCTGTCATTCCAATCACACAAGCTGGCGAGACCGTACCAAAGTCAGCCTGAAATATTGCTGAAACAAGGCGCTGTCTGGGCGGAGTTGATGGACCACATGATGATACTCTTCCAGTTGCATCCTCACTTGGTTTATTTCGTGTATGCAGTTAGACATCTAGGTCCGGCTTGTAGTTTATACTGCAAAATAGCCAAGAAGGTTCCTTTTCGTTTGTGCCCGTTTTGTTTGAGTACGAGAGAGAGAGCGCAGCTGTGCTCATGCAAAGTACAGACTGAGGCAGGTGAAATAAAACATTATTTCCTGATTGTTTCACAGTGGTTATTTTCTTGCACAAAAAAAAACACTCCCACATATGTTTTCACTACATGTAGTGGCAATTTCTGGGTCAGATTTTAACATTTCTTGTGGAAGTAGAAATTGAGGTCTCATACTGGTGGTTGTAGATGAAAGCTCAGGTTCAGGTGAAAAAATATTAGGTTTCAACCTCTGGGAACTATGAACATCCACAACAGGTGTACAATATCTGTAAACTAATGGAAGAAACAGTGTGGGTCAAAGGAAAACACTGACCTGAAAATGGTCATCATAACTATGGAGATCTACCTGCTGTGGACAATGAACTTCCACTCCATAGCAAACTGGCTGTCAGACCTCACGACTTGCAGAGGGAAACACAAGGTATTTTAAGGCCACACACTGACTCAGGCATGCTTCATTAAACCCTAAATAGGCATTTTAAAGTGTTACCAGCAGTACAACACTGTTTGTGATATAAGGTTACAAACTTGTTGAAGTCTAAACATCTATCCATCAATTTCTTTCTGCTTATTTGAGTCAGGGTCATGGTGGCAGCATGCTAAGTACGGTGAGCTTGATGTCTTCCTCTCCAGCCACCAGCAGAGTCTAGTCCCTATCAAGGAGTTTGGTCCTAAGCCTAGGCGTGGGCCCTTGATATTGGTGTCCTTTCACCTACCTCATGTTCCAAGTACTTTCCCTGAGTTCTAAGTTAAACGTCAGAATCCCACAGTACCTCGGTCAGGCTGCATCTGACCAGGTCTCATTTGTACTAGGCACTGTCTAATCTTCAGATGAATCTAGTATCCATTAATGTCCAGATAAAGTTCCTCCTTTCCACATGCACTGTTCCACAGATGTCTTTTAACAGCTTTTAGTCTGACCCCCCCTCACCTGGGACCAACCAGAGAGGCAGGCAAACCCATTCACCCCAGCAAAGTAGGGATTCTTGGAGGCCTCATGTTGCAATTCTCAGATAGCTACAGTGGTGACACTCCAAAGGGGAGGGGGCGATTTGTAAAGGTGGGAAATCCTCATCCAGTGTCAACATTTTTCTTGAAAAAGAAAAGGAATTTCACAGTTTTTCTGCCACATTTAGTTAAGAGGTTTTCTTACTCTCTTCCTCCATTGTTGTTGCTGACTTACTTTTCCTGTTATACCTTCAAGGCAAAAGCAAAACCCCAAAATATTCTGCACAGAATGGAAAAGCCTGCGTCTGAGGCTTTCCACACGGAGGCACAGACAAGAACAATGTAAACAATCCAGCATGGTTGCAAAAAAAAGTAGTGGAACGTTGACTCCCAAGACGAGAGGAAAAATCAAGCTAAATGAGGTGGCTAAAATTAAATGCTAAAATGCTGAAAAGCTTACAGACAGCTAGTGGACAAAGACCACGCAAGATTCTCAATTTGAGAGAAAGGTAGTACAGAAGGATAGTATCTAGGGAAGATAATGTTCAGGAGGAGGGGGGGAGGTGGTGAGTGTCAGACTATATGGGGGAATTTGGGTTTTGGCATGCATCGCTCTCTGTGGAGCTACTGGTGCTCACACATCAGAGCTCTGCTTCCTCCAGGCACACCGTGCAATACACAGAGGTGATAGAAATGCATGTACAGACGTATACACACATTTACATGCTTGCATCCATACATGGATACACATACCCAGATATGCGTACACACGCTCACACAATTACTGTACTGTACATACACATGTTCCCTCCAGCCATAAGCACTGCTCTGCAACCTAATTAAGAGAACAATTAAGTTTGAGGCGATGAGGATTGAAATGAGGGCCGCTGTGTGTGTGTGTGTGTGTGTGTGTGTGTATGCAATCATCAAGATTTTATAGTATCTGACTAAAGAATAAAGCCTGTTGTCAGATTGTCAGGCATTTGGCCCCTAGAGCTGAGATGTGCTTCAACTCTCTTCTTTTAAATTGAGGCTTAAATCTTTTCTGTTCTGCTCTGTACATTTTATTTAATTAAATTTGTGACTATTCACTCATATCTTGTTCTGAACTGTAATTTTTATTCTCCTGTTTAAGTTGTTCAATAAAATTTAGCTTATTTTTTATTTTCTTTCATACTTACTTGCTGTACTTACTTTTGTATTTTATCTGAAACATTGTGTAAAGGAACATTTTTTTCTTCTAAACACATTATACATGTTAGAAAACAGTAGCTGAAAACATGTGAAAAGAGAAGTATGTAGTATTCAGTTATACCGGTAACAATTTCTGTGTTCAGGATTTTTTGGGCAGAACTGAAACATGGCTTGATGACCTGCTGGAGCCATGGTCCCCCAACACTATATAAGCCCCATGAAGTGATACACAAATGACACCGCCTCCCCTCCCGTGGTCAGTTACATGGTTACTAAGTTACTCCCTTAGTCCAAATCGGCCCAGCGTTTCTCATCAGCTCACTTCAGTTCCAACAACCCGACACAGAAGAAAAAAATGTACCATCCTGTCACCGTCTTCTGGCTCTGGCGGCTCAAACATGTCTGGGTCCATGTTTCAGGTCGTTTTCAGGTTGTAGTGGTGTTTGACACTGAGACAACGGAGCGGATGTGCCCCCAGCGTTCCAGAGCAGAGAAAACTGCTCATTTTTTCATGATTTTGAGACCTATTTTTAGCTTATACTATACTTAGCAATTTTTTCTAATAATTAAAATTTGACTGGGTGATTAGTAACACACATTTCTGTGGTGTGACAAACTCCAAACTCATATTTATTGTTGCTTCACATGATCTTTAGTGATTTTTATACATCAGCACCTGCAACAGCCGTAGCTGGAAGCATTGTTTTCAGGTTGTCCATCTGTTCATCTGTCAGTCCGTATGTACTTCCTATTCTTGTGAATGTGACAATCTCAAGAAAACCGATGGAATTTCCTCAGGTTCCGTACAGATGTCCACTCGGACTCAAGAATGAACTGATTTGAATTTGCAGGTCAAAGGTCACAACAGTAGAAAATGATGAGGTGACGACATTTAATATCCAAAGGGTCAAAGGCTAACTTTGACATCATAATGTTCAGCTCTCTCTCAGTCCTCTGCACTCAACTGTAAAAATATTTTGCCATAATAATGCCGTTAATTAAATGTCCTCAAAGTCTTCACTACATATGTAATGAGTCTGGACAAATATGGATGTAAAGTACGACTTGACTGACTGGCCGAGGCATACAACCACATGCCTGTAATTCTAGTTATTGTATAGCTCATGTAAAGCACTTTGAATCGTCTTGCGGTTGAAAGAGATTATACATATAAATTTTCCTTTCCCCCACCACCCGTTTAAAATTTCTCCGAAATAATTTAGAACCATTGTGACCGTATTCAAACGAGACAATGTCCAATATGTAAAACTCCACAACACCTGTGTAACCAGTCACAAATTGTACAAAACAATAAATTAATACTAAAAACAAGACGATGCCTTGCACAGCCTGCTGCATTGAAGTAGCTTTTCTAAACTTTCCTAATTTCTGACATATTAATGCTGATATCACCAAAAAAATCCTTGTAAGTCAAAGTTCTGGTGTCTCAAACTGAGAGTTTGTGTGGTCAGTTCTAGTTTGGGGAACTTTCATGATCCTACCGTAGGGTCCTGTCGAAACAATTCAAACCTTTCGTAAACCCATGCCGAAAAGGCAGCGTTTTTTGACTTTTGAGCAGACATGATGTTCATCTGACAGAAGTGATATTCCATCTGAGCTTATACCATAGCATAGGTCTGTGCTGGCAGCGCAAACAGGCTTCTGCAGCCAGGACGCCAAGAAGCAGGGAAATATTAAACAAAGGAAGAGAGAGCAGACGCTGAAAAATACCTGCTGGCCCAATACTGAGGCTCCATATGCCCAGCTCTACCCTGACTGCTGGCTGACTGCTGGCTGGCCAGCCTGTATGCCCACTCTCTCCCAGGCCTCAACACACACCTACACACACACAAACACACACACAGACACACACACACACACACATACAACACACGCTTCACTGGGGACAAGCCAGCAAGAGTAATCCTGGCCTACTTTTCTGCCCGGAGCGTACTGCAGCACCGTCTACACACACCACCACTACAGAGGAGGGAAAAGGGAGGTGCAAGGAGGGGTGGATGAAGAATGAGAGGAGATGGAGGGGAAGTTAGGAAGAGGGTGGAGGAAGATGGAAGGAGTGGTTTAAAATTTGGAAAGAGTGAAGGAAAGGAAAAAGATGACTAGTTTAGGGGGGGTGGGGGCAATTAAAGAGGATGAGATAATGACTGAA
>JAJHUR010077504.1:0-11186 GCA_027495735.1 Lutjanus campechanus | reverse complement strand
ACTTAATTAATCACAAAGCCCAAGGTTGCATCCTCAAATGTCTTGTTTTATCTGCAACCAGAACATATTCAGTTTACTGTTTTACTAATGCTCAAAATTAATGAGCAGTTTAATATGGGAACTACTTTCTTTGCAGTAGATTTTGGTAGATTTTAAAGTAGTTCTGGTAGATTCTACTGCAGAAAGAAAATAGTTCCTACACAAAACTGCGCACAACAATGTCTGTGGATTATCTTGAGTAATCAGGTTTCTAGAAAGAGACCCTGGTTTTGAATTTTTCCAATGTATTTTCTTGCTACATTGAGCCACAAGCCATTTAGTCCCATTATATTGGAAGAAAGGCAGACATCTCTACAGCCGATATTTCCAAAACTCTGCAGCTTACACAAAGAAAAAAAAGGATAAAGGCCTGACAGGACAAGTGCAGACTGAAGAATCCAGTTTACACTGCTAGTTAGGATTTCCTAAGTTAAGATAAGATACGAGGTCTGAGATAGGACAGGACACATCCATGAGTTCAGGAATTGCTTCTGCAATAGGAAGATTGGATTCTTTTGTATCTTAGAAACTTAAGAGAAGACAGGACAAGCATTTAGGACTTTTTTTTTTCTGTAATGAGGCCCCTGGTCCTGTGAGGTCGGACTGGAGGAGCCGTGCAGGATGATAGCTGCGCTGTAGCTGAGTCTGTGGTATGATGTGGTGTCAGCAAAGGTGTCAGCAATAATACAATGAAATGCTGTGAGTGAAAAGCATGTATGTCAGTGGATTTTAAAAAGTGGGTCAGGAGGATCCTTTCAAATCCAGGGCTGCGAGAAGACCAGATTTTCTGCCGTAATATTGCTGTAAGAAGTAATAGCCTATGTTATTGACTACGCTGGGGTGCTAAGGCTTTTTAAATACTTGAAGTGTACAAAAGCTTGAAGTAAATAATGTAGGTTTGGGGAGAAGAGCATGAAGAAACAGCTCAAATGTTTTTTAGGCAAGCTTGCAGCGAGGAGAGGCTGCAGAATCGAATCTTGTGTGGTGAGACAAAACAGTGATCTTGGGAGAAAACAGTGGAAGAAACCACATCTGTTATTTGTGTGAAGGAGAATTAATGTAAACCAAAAGTTCACAATTGTATCTGCGTGGCGGTGCAGAAAGCAGTGTTCGTATTTAACCGTGTGGAAACGGCGGCGGCTCTCAATGGGGCTTCCACATTCTTATTTGGAGCAGCAGACCGAAGTCGATAAGCCTTTGCTAGAAGTAAATTGGATTGGCTTCTTCAATCATTTTGCCCATCGATTCCAGACGGTGTGTCTGTGTTCACTGTGACAGTGTTTGAGGAGAGGATTGGGCCTGAAATAAAGGAGGAAAGGACAGAAGGAAAGGGTAAAAAAAAAGAGAATAGATATAATGTAAGGAGATATTAGAGAGGAAAAAAAGGGACAGGATAGGTTATGACAGGACATCTGAGGCTTTTCTGGCCGGTGATCTCGTGTTCACGTCCCACATCTTCACTGCAAGGGGATGTCGAGTCATGACAAATATGTTTGTACTATGGCTTTAAAAACATGGTTTATGAAGAGATTTATTCTGAAAAATACATATTTTAATGAAAATGTGTCCAGACACATGTTTATCATCTCCCAAAACTGTCTGGACTGGGGCTCCTGACCTTGAGGCTAAAACTTTGAGACGGAAAAAGGGAGGACATTGGATATAAAACAAAGACATGATAGAATAAGGGGGGAGGCAGGAGAGGATAAGATCAAATGTCATAGCCTATGACCCCATGTTTGCGTCACAAAGCTTAATGATCAGAGAAAGAAGATGTCAAGTTGTCACTTGAAACATATTTTTGTACCAATTATTTAACTCAGAAGACTTCATTTTTCACTGGAAATGTGTCACGACACATGTTCATATCATTTCCCACGATTGTCTCCATGGGGGCTCCTGACCTTGAGGCTTAAAAACTCTGAGACAGAAGAAAGGAGAAGATTGGATAGAAAATAAAACAAAGACATGACAGTGGGAAGTCAGGAGAGACGGAGAGGTGAGGTGAGGAGAGGACGAGATCAAAGAAAAGGACACGATAGCCTGTGATCCGATGTTTAATTATCAGAGCAAGAAAGTGTCTTACACCCTGTTTACACCTGGAATTAAAATCTGATCTGAATCTCGATACCTTATCCAGATTGTTGTATAGATTTTGTGCCTTAAGATGTGATCTGGCAGGTTTGATCACATTTTGATCACAGAGCATTTATACCTTGCATCAACATGTGTTTTTCCTTATCTGGATGATGTATCAGGTGAAAATGGAGCGAAGATGTCATGTGAAATATACTTTTATTGCTAAGAACCTGGGAAAAATTGCCTTAAAAAAAAAACCTGAATTTCGTACTGAGAATCTATCAAGATAAACATCTATAACTCTACTAACACAAAGACGTTGCAGGAACGTTGTTGCGACCTAACCTTTGTGACATGAGATGTTGTAGCAGCCTACCAAGTGAAATTCTGTTGTTGTTGTTGTTGTTGTTGTTGCCAGCATATTATTTTAATCTTCACTGATATGTTGCCACATCATTGCAACGTCATTATATAAAGTACAGAGAAAGGTCATGAAGAGGACGTTGAACAGATGTTGGAAAATACCACAGAATACCTGTTATGTTGTGACGTTTCAACAACACAGCAGTAACGTAACTAATGGTAACATTGTAACTGTAATGTTGCATTAATGATGTTATGTCACAAATGATACGTCACAATTATAAATTATCTCCCACAACTGTTCTGTTTACGATTAAGACCAGACTGATACTGGACTTTATGGGACTGATGTTGATACTGATAATAACAAATTCAGATATTGATTAGGCTGATATTCTTTATGAAGAATATACAGAATATAGACCATAAACTTGCATGTTTTCCAGTCATCCCTTAAAAGTCAAGAACACTTGTAACAAATATATGTAATTGAGGCAAGATATTTTACAGTTTAACAATAAACTTTACCTTCCAAAATGACACCAGGGCACTAAAACAGTAAACTTTTACGAGTACTCTTAATAATTGTGCTGTAGGTGGGAAAAAGGAAAAAGGAAAAAGGGGAAAATGTGTGGAAAAACGGCGTTATAATGAGGCACTGTGTTGCTGTAGAAATCTTGTTCTCCAGATGATAGACCCCAACAAATGTCACATGATGACAATTTTAATTTGTTTTTCTGTAAAAATGAAAATTGTCATGCAAAAATTGTCAGTCCCACGAATCGTACTGCACATCAAAATCACAATTTCAGCAAAAAATGTCAATATGACTTTTTTTCAGTGCAGCCCTAATTATAAGTAACTATAAATAAAACACGAAAATATACGCAAAATATATTTATATATTAAACCTGAATGAAGAAAAAGAAAGAAACACAAAATGCTGCCTATAACACTATAAACTACCAAATAAAAACAATCAGTATCATGTTCTGGTTAAAAAAAAGTTTTCAGGAGAAGAGAAAAGGTGACACGAGGAGGTGATTAGAGAAAAAGGACAGGATGGATCCGAACAGGACACTTAAGCCTTAATAACAATCACAATCTCAGGAAGGACTAGTGCTGTCCTGTTCTCACTGAGGAACCCAGAGACAGAGGAAGAGATGGCAGGAGAGGATAGGAGAGGGGAGGCAGGAGCACCAAGGTGGACATAAAAGAGAGGAGAGGTAATGTGAGGTGATGACCAGAGAAGAGGAGATAAAAGAAAAAGGACAGGAGAGGTTAGGACAAAGATTCTCAGACTTTTTATGGCCTGAGACTCCATGTTTAGACCCCAAACTGGTTGTAAAGGTGTCATGTGACTTTTGTTTTCATGACTGTGGAAAAGTTTGTGATTTATTTCAAAAAAAATATTGTATAGCCAAGATAATATCTCAGGACAAAAATCTTATCTTTGTTGAAAATCTCCCACCTGGTCTCTTGACCTTGAGGATCAAAAACTCTTGAGATAGAAGAAGAAAAGTATGTTTAGAGAGGAGGAGATAACACAGGAGGGACGAGGAGAGAAAAGAAAAATGAAAGAGAGGAGAAAACAGAGGAGGACGAGGTGAGAGGGATGAGGACAGGCGTGAGGATGACAGTAGATAATAAGAGAAGGAGGAGAGGAAGGTAAAGGAGTACAGAGACGAAGAGATCAGGGAGCCGAGACAAGAAAAGAGGAGCGACGAGGGGAGGAGATGCGTCTCTCCTCCTGCTCTCAGCCACAGGCTTTTGTGTCTATCACTTTGGATTACACACCCCTGCCTCTGAAAATCCATGTTCACACTTGGGTTTACTCAGCTTGGATGTTTGCTTTCTTTTCACCAGCAAAAACGTGTCACAGTTGGGAGTGTTTTAAGTGCATTTCCAAAGAGTCAACACGCTCACGGATGATTACGCATTTTTAAAAAAAAAAAAAAAATCAATCCTTTCACAAGACCAAGTGTTTGATGAGAACGGGAGATTTCATGTCAGAACATCCTGGTGTGTAATCTGTGACAGAGCAGGAGACGTCCAACATGAAAAGGACTTTAGGAGATTATAATAAAACCAAACATGGAGTAGTAGGCCCGTCGTGAAGTCAAAAGGATGTACTGGATGTTGGGAAATATGCATAAAAATGTCTTCCCCAGAAACCTTATTACAAAAAAATAGATGGGATTTTCCTTTCTGGTCGGTGTGAAAATCCAGGGCCTGTATTACAGAGACTTCCTAACTTGCAGATCCTTCTTAACGGTTTGGTAACCATGGCAATCAGGGACCTGATTTAGGAGAAAGCCATTACAGATGATGAGTTTTTTTAGTCAATGTTCCTAAAACTTTTGCTCCGTTTTTAAAAAATGTTTTAGTAGGTTTCAATAAGAAAAACGACCACAAAGGTGTTTAGCTCGGTGAGATGAGCGAGTCAGACATGAAAGTTGACAAGCGATGTTTGATCGAGTATTTAGGATTTCATAACCTGAGATAAGATAGGATGAAGTTAAATAAACTAGGATTTGCTTCTGTTATACAAAAAAAGCAGATCTTAATCAGTACTGATGTTTATTTTTCCTTTTCATTTTTGTGTAACCAGACTGAAGAAAACCACAGAAGAAGAAGAAGGAACAGACAAGTAGCCAGGGAGGAGGAGGAGGAGAGAGGGGATTCGGGTTTCTCTGGTAAGTTGTAAACATTTCCGTCTTAACTTTTTCAGGATTTTCCTCTAATTACGTCATCTCCACCATCATTATCATTTTCCAAAATGGCGTGCCTTTCGCAATCAAATGTTCTCCTTCTTCTCAAAGGCATTTTCCTCCCGTAGGACATGAACGCACACAAATGTCACTCTGTTTGCCATGCCTGGCAAGCATGCTAAGTCCAAATATCTTCATCTATGACACTGCCAGAGTGTGAAAGTATTAATATTAGGACTCTCTGTGGAGCTCCTGAGTCCCTAAATGACTGCCCGACCTTTCCACCGCGACGACTCTCTCTGTTTCGGTCCCACTTGTGATTCCTGCTCTTTTATTCTCGCTGTAAGGCAAAGGTCACCGCTTGCTTGACTGGCATTTGTCCGCTGGCAAAGTGTGTGGCAGCGAAGTTTGGCAGCGAGGTTTGGCAGCGAATACAAAAAAAAACACTGAGTGTCTAGTGTCCAACTGTCTGTTTGATGCATATGGTTGCCAAGGTAACACACTCTCTCATCCTGAACCACTCCTGTGACAGTGGGCGTCGATACTTAGAAATCACAAAATAGCACTTAGAGCCTAAATTGTGCCTGGTGCTCCTCTTGTATTGACACATAATGTGTCGTAATGGAGCGCGCAGAGGTAGAAAAGTTCCCTAATGGTGGTCGCACAATTACGAGCTGAAGTAGGTCCCTTCAGGTAAAGGTCTCTGTGTACATTGCACTGTTAGAAATAAGGGTTCTTTCTGAAGGGCTGAGGTTCTACCCACAGCCATTTGCTTCTGAGGAACCCATGTTTTTGAACAAATGGTTCATCAAGGGTTCTTTGTAAGATTAAACGTTCCATTAAGTACCTTCCCTTTCATCCCAAGAACCCTTTTTGGAAGAAAGATTGTTGAAATCCTTTCATCAAGGGTATGTCAAGGGTACCATAATATAAAAGGGTTCTTGGTAGAATCTTCTAGATGGGTTCTAGATAAAACCTTTGTGATATAAAAAGGTCCCTGGTGGAACCCCCTGGGTGGGTTCTAGATAAGACTTGGGCCATTAAAAGGTTCTCTGTAGACCCTTCTGAGTGTGTTCTGTATAAAACCCTTGGAATATAAAAAGGCTCTTGGTAGAACAGCCTGGGCGGGTTCTATAAAAATACTCTTGTGATATACATCTTGGTAGAACCCCTGGGTGAGTCCTAGATAAAACCATTTGGATGTAGAAAGGTTCTCGGTAGAACCCCCTTGGTGTATTCTAGATAAAACCCTGTGGATGTAACATGGTTCTAAGTAGAACCCCCCTGATGAGTTCTAGATAAAACTTGGGATATAAAAAAGGTTCTTTGCATTTGGTTCTAGGTAGAATTCTTTGACAGGGTTCCAAGTGGAACCTTTATAAATGCCTCTCACTGTATGTACCCAAAAATGTTCTCCTATGAACACAAGCCAAAGAACCCTTTATGGTTCTAGTTAGCACCTTTATTTGTCAGAGTGCAGAGCCCAGAGGATCGACTCATACTGGGGTTTTTGAAAATGACCCTCAGTAACCTCTGGCTCGTCCCCTCGTTCTGCGGAGCTGAAAGCGTGTCTGTGATTCAGCGGGGAGTTGATCTAATGCTCCGTGAGTGGAGGTGACTCGGTGTGATGCGTGTCCACCGCCCAGCTGAGTGTGAAGGAAGGTTCCCACCTCGGCCTCGCGGCACGCCGAGCCGGCCGGAGAGAGGCTGCGCTCACAGCTGAGTGGAGAGTTAAGGGACTCCCACGTCTCGGAGCTCATCCGCCTCTGCTGTCGGTGCCACGCTTGTTTTATTTTTGGCAATGGGTGGGCTCGTGCACAGTTTTATCCATTTATATGCTTATTTCAATGTTTCTCTTTGTCTCTGAATCTCATTCATCCACCCTGCTTCTCTCTCGTCATCTCGCTGTGGCAGCCGGTTGTTGTTGTTGTTGTTGTTGTGAAGGTGTGCTGCAGGCCAGAGAGGCTGAGTCCACACTTTTCAATGGCCGAGTCACAGAGGGCCACACTTAGGAGCTGCAGACTGAATCTGCGGTTTGAAACACAGTGAGGCGTGAAGCGTCCATTGTGAGCAGCAGCATTCAGGTCCCGGGCGCTTCAATAGAAGGCCGCAGAGGTTTCTGTTTACCTCCATAGTGCTGTCTTTCACTGGTTTCTGTCACGTGGCTGGCAGGGAGTGTGGTATTATTGTTTGTGTTTGTGTGTTTTAATGCCAAGTGGGGGAGGGTGGGAAAAAAGATATGAGATCAGCCAATCAGAGCTCTGCCTCGTCCTCAGAGCGATGGTATCGTTAACTTTACACAAGTGTGTCGTTTGACTGTAAATCTCTGAGACAGAATTATATAATCCGGTCTTTTCATATACAGTGCAGTCAGGAAGAGTTTGTTAGCTGATGCATGAAATGTGACTACGAGGTAACAGTGCTGAGCGTCAGTTTTAGATGCATTTGATTTGTGGGTGCATATTAAACATCAGATGAACAGTAGAACACTTAAACCTGTTTTGAGCCTCAGTTTTAGCAGAGTGCTGCAACATACAAAGAAATAAAAGGCAATGAAGGAGTTTTATAGACAAACTATCAATTGTCCAAGCCAGTCACCTGAGGGCCAGCTCATCATGTGTTGCACTTGCTGCAGACCAGACTGAAAGCAAAAAGCCCCAGAAACAAGCGACAAGTGCAGATGGCTGCAGTACAGGGCAGGCCTGGCAGACCAACACCAGGGAAGATGCCAACTGTCTGCTGAAGTCTGCTGTGGACTGTAGAATTCAGCCAGTCATTTTTTTTCTGCAAAGGATTTGCAACCAAATATTGAATATGATGAGATATTTAAATGAAAGAAAAAATCGTTGTATGGCCTAGAGGAAAACCATCAGGCTGACTACATGAACCACAAGTCCGACTGGGGGTCTTTGTTTGTTGCATATCATTCCTCCTCTCTGCCTTTTATTTTCATCATCAGTCTTGTGTCAGATTTCTAACAAAGCAATAGAAATGCACCCAAAACACTGCAAAAGTGCATGAAAAAAATCCAGTTAATTACAACCTGGGTCGTATTTTTGTAGTTGGTGCAGTCGTTTGTGTCATTAACACATTGTGCTTATGTGCTCATGTTTTTTTTTGTGCAAATTAATGACTGTATGCCATAAGGACCCCTGTGATTCACAATTTTTGAAAAACTTTGAAAAAGAGAATTTGGGTCATCCCATTCTTGTGATATCTCAAGAACACCTTGAAGGAATGTCTTTAAATTTGGCACAAATGACCACGTGGCCTCAGTGAATACTTAATTTTGTTGGTCAAAGGTAACTGTGACAAAACACATTTTTGGCCAAAACTGAAGAATGCATACATTAACTATGACAAAAATCAATCAAAACATTACAAAGATTACAAAGGGGTTAGATAAGAATACATCCAAATATTCTTTTTTGGGTTGCCTGACAGAGATCTGCACTCTACTCAGTGCACTCTTTGCAGTGTCAGTTTCAAATGAAATCTAGGCTGATTATAATTACTTAAAATATACAAGTACATGTAATACATTATACCCGACCGTGACCTGTGACCCAGTGACTCTCTCACGTAACCTCCTCTCCATGAATGCCAGTGTACATGAACAGGAACAGCGTTGTCTCTACAGTGAGTTGAAGTAGCAGCTTTCTCACATGTGGTTAGAAAGCAGCGATGTTTCGCAGCAGCAGATGTGAGATGAGACGAGCTGCAGATGAGTAGAGGGATTCGTGCGCGCACAGAGGGCCCCTGGGCTGCTCCCAGCGCACGTCGTTTCAGACAAATGCGCCAGGATATTTCTTAGGTGTTTCTTTGATACGAGCCTGACAATTCTCCGACGGTTCTCTGTGTCAACACTCCTGTCTGCGCATGGTATGTTTAAGAGCTACCGTGTGTGAGAAAGAGGCCGTGCGTGGATGAGATTGAGTGGATTGTCTGTGTGTGCATGAGAGACAGAGGCAGGGAGGTGCTGAGAGACTCAGCTAAAGTGTCAGAAAGAAGGACGTGAATAAACAAATAGATGAATAGATGGATACAAAGACGGTGAGGGAGAGAAAGAGGCTGAGTGATGTGAAAAGAGGTTGGTGAGGCCCCTCCTGAGGGCTTCTTCTCTCCTCCTCCATCTTCCAGGGTTGTGGAGAAAGTCGGCTTCATGCACAAGTGACTCACAAACTGTTCAGCAGACAGCCTGGAGAGTCTGAGGAGACTGCTCTATATCTGGCTCTACATCTCCATTTGTTTCTCTTTTCCCAGCTCCTTTCACCTTCTGTCACCTGCACAACCTTCCTCCAGGCCTCCTTCTACCTTCGCTGCTCGTCCTCTCCGTGCAATAAATTATCTGTCCCAGCCTTGAAGATTTTCCTTAGTGACACCGCTGAACGCCTGTTTATTCATTCTCCTACATGACTGCTGTCCATTGCAGCAAGTTCCAGCATTAAACCTACTACAAGGAGTTATGAAACAGTCTCAGTGTATCACTGATGCCTCTATATGACCTACATAAACAAACAAGACCATCAGTGAGAGGATATTTCTATGTACTTGTTTTTAATGCCAGCCACGGGGTTGTTTTCTCTGTGAAATCAGATGAAACGAGTCTGTGTTTACATTTTGCCAGGCAAAGTTATAGTGAGTAGTAGCCGGTTAAAAGGAAGCAGAAGGGAATTTTTATTTAGATACTTCTATTTTTGATGTATTCATATTTTGTACTTATGGAGGAGGTAACAAATTGCATCAACAAAATATGAAATATCCCTTCTAGTAGCTTTAAGTTTTACAGTTTCTGTTTTTTAAACCATCTACTCACAGTTAATTTCAGTATACTGCAGGGTCAGAAATCTACTTTCTCTGAGGTAAATTTGTACTCGCCCCTGTACAAAGTGTTATTTATTAGCAGTAACATAACAACAAGGACTGAAGTTAATTGCCATGTTTAATCAAGGGCTGCAACGTCTACTAAATGTCAGAAAATAGTAAAAAATGTCCACCCCAGTTCTCAAAATACAAGATGATGTCTCTAAATGTCTTGTTTTGACAGTCCAAAACCCCAAAGATATTCAGTTTAATAAGATAAGAAATGGAGAAAGCAGAAATCTCTATATTTGAGAGGCTAGAAATAGCATTTTCTGACACTTTTGCATGAAAATTTACTTTAACCATTAATCAGTTATCAAAATAATAGTTTAACACCTTATTTATGTGTGATAAGCAAAGCTGATCATCTCTGCTCGTCCTGGCTCTGTATTTATTGTATAGACGTGACAGTGGTATCAGTCTTATTGTCTAACTCTTGGCAAGAAGCATACTCCCCAAAATATCAACTGTTCTTTTAATGGAGTTATCCAGGTCTTGTTTCCATGTTGTTGCTATATTTCTCACTTGAGCTGGAGAAAAAAGATGTTCAGACAGAATACTTGACTGGCCTGAGAGGACGGATATTTTTTTTTCCAAAAAGAACATGTAGTCTGTTCTGTAGTGTTTTTATTCTTTATTTAGACTGAAAGATGGCAGAGGAAATGGAGCCCAGATTATATTGTTCCAAAGCCTAACCAGTTAACTACCCTAAAGCAAATGTTCTTTTATGTTAGCATCTTAATTTTAGCATCAAATTTTCTGTCTCGAAACGCAGAATTTTTGTTTCAGCGTGATTACATTTCTTTTTGTTTAATCTCTTTTCCTCTCATTCTTTCTTCACGCTGTGGATGAATGCCAGAGAGCTCTGTTTAGTCTGATTCCAAGTATCGACGTAGCTTCAGGACAGAGAAGATTGTCCTCACACCGTCATAAGCTGGTGGGATCTATCTGTTTGGAAGGGCCTCTAAGAAACCAAATGATTTATGTGGCTGTTAGGCGTGGGTCCTGGTCCAAGGCCAAGTCTATCTGCTCATCAATATAAACAGCCTGCTCCCCGGGTGTTGTGGTGGAATACAAATGGCTGAATTTAGATGTAACCCCTCGCTCACCTGCATCTGAACCAATTCTAAT
>JAJHUR010077499.1:0-10203 GCA_027495735.1 Lutjanus campechanus | reverse complement strand
CACAATTACGTCACTGCGTCATCGCCAGTGAATGTTTGCGTCGGGACGGGGGCACGGAACTGCTGTAGGGTCGACGAATAATTGGAGATGAAGGAGAAAAATGGAAACGAAGCAGCGGTTTTAGGATTGTAGCGGCAATTCAGCAGCAGCAGGGTTATTCGTAGGCTCACTTTAAAGTGAATGTTATATGAGGACTCGCGGAGGAAGGGCTTCAATCGCGGTAAGGTAGCGAATGTAGGGAGTGTTGGGGAGGGCTGTAGCTGCTGGGGTTTTTTTGGAGAGGGAAAACAACATGGCTGCTGTGGAGCTCGAATGGATCCCAGAAACACTGTACAACACCGCTATCTCGGCTGTGGTGGACAATTACAGCCGGTCAAGAAGGGACATACGCTCGCTCCCAGAAAATATACAGTTCGATGTCTATTATAAGGTAAGACTTAGCAGCCAAGAGGCTCAGGTATATGTGGCAGCCACTAGACTGTACCAGTTCATGTAATCAGCTGCTAACGTTGCTGCTAACGTTAGCTAAATTACGATAACGTTACGCCTGCTTTTGAAGACGAAAAACGGCTCTTTTGGAGTCTAGCTAACCAAACGTTAGCTTCCTCATCATCACATTTTCTTCTCATTTAAAGCAGCCAGTGTGTTATATCTTTATAATGAATGTTTGTTGAATACCGCAAACGGCATTGATCCTACAGCTAATTACATCAGTGACCATGTAAATGAATAGTGTCAGTGTTGTCATGTAAACTAACAGGGTCATTGTGAGTCTGTTGTTGTCAATAATCTCTTCTGACCCAGTTTATTTAAAGAAGCCTGTATTATGCAGGCAAACGTACTTGTTTCAACAGATCTAAGCTTGTTTTAAGCTTTCAGCTGTCAGTTGGCCAAACACATCAGACACACAACAGCAATATCTTGAAGTATTGTAACTTTGAAACAGTTGTTTTTGTTCCTTACAACATTAATTTAAATGCCACATTGAAAATCAATCCCACTTTTGAGCCGTAAACTGGATTTTTAGACACATTAAGGTCATAAATCCTGCTTCTTTTCAGATTTGGCATCTGTTCCTTAAACTACAGAATAAATATACTTGCCTATATAAGATTGTACACAGTACACTTGGATCTGCTCACTGGATTCATGCTTATTTATAATGTACACTGACAGCAGTGGTTGGTAGTGGTCGACTGATAGGGATTTTTCGATGACCGATGTCTGATATAAAAACAAAGAAAAATTCATATACAATACCATTCACATTACAATCTAATATATTAGCCAGTAATATGTTGTTATAGATGGATTTTTTATTAATTACTGAAATAGAAAAATACATTGGATTATGCAGTAGATTTCAGAATGTGACAAATATTTAAGGTAGTGTCGGATACAGTATGTGAGGATTCATCTCATTCAACATCATTTTTAACTCTGCTGGTCATAGATTTGCAGTCAGTTAGGATGACAGGAGACGCCTGTCAACAATTAGAGGAGACTTTGGTAACTGAGGACATTTAGGCAAATGTTTACAACAGGATACAGAGTTATACTACAGGGCTCCAAGATAACCTTTTCACCACCTTACCAAAACTCAAAACTTTAATATTATTTTGTGGTAGTCACACTGACGAGAGTGCATACAGATGTGTCTCCAGACGTTTTTTTTTTGTTAATCAGCCTCGTGAGTGCAGGCTTTGGACACTTGCAAATGATCTCAAAATGCCAGATAATCGCCCAGATTAATTAGTGTACCATATTTAGATAGATTTTCCTCCATAACCAGAAATTAAAACACACTTATTTTATTGTTTTCCTAACTTTATTTTATCACAGCTTAATTAAGTTTTCTGTCAATGTAATGTTAAAGGCAGAAGTTTGCATTGGAGTCTCCTTACATGGGGGCTCAAATGCTGTGTTGTGAGAAAATATTGAAAATCTTAATCATACATGATTCTGATAATAATGACATTTCACTAATGCACACCAAAGATGGACAAAAACAGAAAAAGGGAAAATGTATGAGAAAACAGCGTTATAATGAGGCACTGTAGTGCTGCACAGATTATCTGGCCTAAAAATCTTGTTCTTCGGATAAAAGGAAACATGTTTGTTTGGTACAAACCTCAATAAATATCACATCATGATTTTAATGATTTTTTGTTTTGTTTTTTGAGTGAACATGAAAATTGTGATTCAAAACATTAACTCCACAAATCTTTAGCAGTTTCAGTCAAAATAATGGCAATATGACTTCTTCTTTTTTTTATTTTATTTTTTTTTACCAAATTGCACAGCCCTATTTGGATGGAAGGGTGAGGCCAGGTGTTTAAAATCTGGAAGCTCACCACAAGATGCCACTAAATCCTGCCCACTGGTCTTTCAGTGAATTGAAAAAAAGACATCACCACACTCTCAATCTGAGTACATGTATGTGAAGTGTAAAAATCTTCACATACATGTACTCCTTTAAAGAGTAAGAAAATGTGATCCAGATCTAGGCTGTAGGTAGCTGGAGCATTCTTTGCTGACACAGAGTCAATAATCGTCAAGAAGTGTCCGTGATATGGAGAAGCTATGGATGTTGTCCACTGTGAGACAGATTGAACTTGCAGTAACCCAGATGACATAAAGCCACTGGCACTGTACTATGATGGTACTATTCACCAACACTGGATTTTGTTGGCAACCACAAAAAAAAAGATCTTTTCCAATGGTGATTGAATTAAATATTGTACCACTCAGACCTCTGGAGGGCATCATCACATTCACACTCTTCTCCACGCATTTTTATAGAGGTCAAAGAGAGATTCTAGTACTTTGGATGCATACCTGCATTCATTAATAAGTGATAGAACCCAATGTAAAAATCAGAAATTCTTGTTTGCCATGCTACTGTGTGTATGCCCAGTTAAAGCAGTGATGATGATCTGAGCATAAATGAAAATAAAAAGTGAAGTCATCCCACGGAAACGTAAATAGGCCCTGTTTCGTAATTTTAGGAGCAGACTTTAAATGTCACTGAAATTTTGGGCAACAGTGGGAAACTTTGTTTAATTAATCGATTATTTACTGTGAAACTTCTGGTTTTCATGCATTCATATTTGATTTTTCAAATATGAATCTTGGTTAAACCAGCAATCTTTCATGTGGAGAGCTGATGGGGATTCCAATGATATGCAGTGATATTTTTCTTTCAGATTGATAGAGCTGAGCTAATATGAAACTCTACAATAGTGAAGTTTCACTCCAGACGATATCTGTAATTATTGATGATGTAGGGTGTGTGTAAAGTGGAAGCTGCTAAGGTGACAAAATGAGTAAATATCACAACAGACCAAATACTGTATGTCCATGTTGTGACAATACTGTCAGGATGACTATTGATGCTTTCGCAAAATATTACAAACAATGAGATTTTTAAATGTAATGTTAATATAAAAACTAAGTGGGTAAAGACAAATAATAAAACAGCTAGAACAGTCTGGTAAGTTCAGAAAATAACATCACTTTACTATTATGCAGCCTTTAAAACCAACACTTATGACATAACATGACATAACATGGCATAACGATATCCAAAATCTATCACAATATCAAATCTAATATCATGATATTATATAATGTTAATATAATGCCCAGCCCTAGGTGAAGCCCATGAAGACATCTCACATGGCTTAAAATGTCCCTACAGATATTGTTGAGAAGAAGCACGCATCCTGGAGGTACATCTGTATGTTTTGTTAGGTAGTGTAAGCTACCTTTGCTTAGACTCCTGTCATACAGGCAGCCGGTGTAAGATGAGCTCCACTGAAGAAGTTTTTAACCTACATTTGACTCATTTGTGTAAGACAGCTGTCATCAATGTTCAGAAATGGAATCGAAGCTACATCTGTAATGCAATATAGGTCACACATATAGAATTACATTACAGAAAATGAATACCAACTGAAGTTAAGTTTTGCTTAAATTCCAGGTTTCACCCACTCACAATATCATACACCCTTTTTCAAATTAGCAGGGTAGTCAGCCACAAAATTGTAATTAAAATGTCAATAGCACCCAGAACAACAGAATTACCACCTATGATAAGAACTGCTGTTCACCAAAGCCAAGTATAGTTCACCATGTGTTCCGCTCTAGTTAACACGAAGCTTGTGAAAACAAGTTTGATTTACATTGATTGCCAAAGTAAATTTGATTTTCATCTGCCTTGAAACCAGAGTGAGTTTTTGCAACCAATCTGAAGAAAGGACTATTTCTTGGCCAGAGTTGGCTTTATTGAATGATATTAATTAGGTAGACGGAAGTTGAAACATCAGTAACCTATCACTCTAGAATTCTACATCTAACAAAATTACTTTCAAATTGAGTTTGAAAGGTCATCAGTTACACAGCTTATTTTTATGCAATAAACCAGGGCTGCACAATTAAGTACAATCACAATAAGATTGCACTATGGCCAGGTACAATATCAAAAATGCAGAACCAGGTCCAAATCACATTTTTTTGAAAAAGGAAAAATGTATTAGAAAACATCAGTGAGGTACTGTAGTGCTGCATAGATGACCTGATGCTGTCCAGTTAAAAGAAAACATGTTTGTTTGGTACAGATCTCAATAAATATCACATTTTTGTTGTGTTTTGTGTTTGATCTGCATTTCATGCACACTGTGTTCATGATGTGCTAATATTTAGCAAAGGTCATCGGTTACACAGCTTTTTTTTTTTTGCACTAAATACAGCTTGTTAAGTCAGCCTCTCCTTGTGATCACTTTGAAGTCATGAATGTACTGAGTGAACAAAAAAATTGAACAAAATTTAAAGGCGAGTCAGAATAAAGGCTCAGCTTTTTTCAGACAGCGAGTCGGAATAAAAGCGCAATACTCCCACCTTGAACAGGCTGCGTAAAAGGGGCCAGTGTTGACATTGTCATATGCCAGTTCAGTGCTAGAAAAAAGTATTTTCATCTCTTGCCACCAACTGTCACAGGCAGATGACCACAACACAATAGTCTTGATAAATTAGCTGCTTGTGAGCCAGCGTGACTTGAGTTTGTCTGTGACTTGGCCCAGAGGAAACAGTTTCTCATTTAATCACACAGCACTCAGACATTCAGTGAGGTTTCACCCAATAACTGCAGTTAAAGAGACACAGCTGAGACTGGCAGTGTCCCCCATAGACCCCACTGAATATAACAACTTCCAGCTCAGTGCACTTTGATGACAGGCTAGACATCAGCAACTTTTTTTTTGTTTCGGCTCCCAAGTGGCAGACAGTCATTTCTGTAAAGCATCTCTTAAAACACAGCTGTAATAGAAACTAACAAATAGCATTGTAGTTACAGACGGGACATTGTGTGCCCTTCTGTTGAGTTGCACCGTCCCTTCCTGCACCTGATCTATTATAGACTCAACATTGTGTGCTCCAAATGGATGAGTTGACATCTGTATTATTGTGAGTGATTTCCCGTGCTCACCTTATCCCTGCACCTCTGTGTGTCTTTCAGCTTTATCAGCAGGGCCGGCTCTGCCAGCTTGGAGGAGAGTTCTGTGAGCTGGAGGTGTTTGCTAAAGTGCTGCGGGCTTCAGACAAAAGGTAAGAACATAATGGGACAAAGCTGTGCCTGAAACCGCACACCATCCACACTGACCCATCAGTTGTCTAACAAAATGGCTCTGGAGACTGTGGTCCCTCAAGCAGATGGTTATCAGAGCAGTTTATGCTGTGGGCCAATGTTTCTCAAACTTTTTTTGTGGGGACCCACTTTTTTAAAAAGGACAAACCTTGCAACCCAATTCACAATAGGCCTCGTCAGTAAATCTTGGGAAAAGTTACTCTGTGCAAAGATAAACATTCCTGACCATTTTACTTCCATTTCTGCATCGCCATATTCCATATGGTGTTATGGAAAACAAAAAAATTAAAAAAATTAATTTAGGCTGAGTTAACAGGCGGTCTCATTGTTTTAATTTCCTCTCCTCTCAACAACAATATGTAAGACATTTTAGCCTACTTCATAAATGAGACAAAATAAGTGGCAGAATAAACAGGCTCTCATTTTGTTGTCTCATCGGTAATAAAATATCCACATCTTAAATGTTTATAAAATGTGTACTGCAGATATAAATCTTAAATTTGTAGGCTTTATTCCATAATCTTTTACTTATTCAGCAACCCAAATAAAATCCCCTGTGAGTCATGACCCAGTCTCTGGGCTTGACTGCTGAAGGCTATATGCTGAAAGCTGTGCTCAGTGAATAGTGTAAACAATTGAATATCATTTGCTTTACCAAAACGTAACCATCCTTAACAAATATATCTCCTGGTCCTTTTATCAGCCATGAAGAGAAAGAAAGAGCAAGACCCACAGTTGTGTGACTACACTACAGTATGAAAACACACAGGCATTTTAGCTTCAGTGGCTAATTTTAGCTTTTTGAGGGAGAAAATCATGTCATCACATAACATTATGTGACTTGTGGGTGTGTAGTCTTTCTAATTACATTTCTTCACAGTCTGATACTTCAGCAGTTTCATGACAAACTTTGGATTTCTTGACTTGAAAAATTATCTTTTAAATTGACAAAAAAACATGTGTGATTCATGGCACATGTTGGTCCACCGGAAGGGGTGTGGCTTAGTCACTCTGTAGTTTTCCAGACATTGCTTTGTAAGTGATGTTGCTACATCTGTTCTACTTTGAATCTTCACTCTGCTCTGCCTATGTCTGTCCTTACGCATATGCGATTAGAGAGCACCGCATAAAGACAAACGGAGACAGCCTTGTTTACTTCATAGATTAAATGGCAGTCAATCCTTAAACAACATACAAGCTAAAATGCAAAAGAACATTCATTGCGTCTTGGAGAAAAATATAGGAATGGGTTTAGAATGATGGCTCACTGCATTTCGATATAGTCATAGTTGGATTTGTTGGAGTATCCAACAAAGTTTGATAAGTCATGGCCGTTTGATAAAGGGACTGATTATTATCGCAAACAGTCATTTGAAAGCCACGATCAAAGCCATTAACATTGGCTGTGTGTGGAAGGAAGGATATCAAAAATAATCTGAAAAGAAATCAGTCACTCAAACTATCAGACATGTAGTAAAGCACAGACCACTCTGACATGTAGTGGAGAAGAAGTATTAAGTCTTATAAAATGGAAACATCAGTACCTCAAACAGTGCTTGAGTGAATTTACTTAGTTACATGTCACAACAAAAATAATCTGAAAATTTTTAATGAAGGCCAGTGGAAGTTTTGGTCAGGACAGTGGCAAACAATGTTGTTGTTGGACCCTGCAGATGATCAACAGAAAATTAATCGGTAGCTATTCTGAAAATCAGAAAATGTCGTAATTTTTAAAATTTTCTTAATTGGCAAACATTTCAGGGGTTCCTCCTTCTCAAATGTTATGCTTTGATGCTTTCCATGTCTTCCATGACATTAAACTAGATATCTTTGGGTCAGGACTGTTGGACAAAACAAGATGTTTGAGGATTATGCAGTGCACTGTTAGAAATTGTTTTCTCTCTATAATAGGGCTGCACATTTAAGCACAATTGCAATAAAATCACAATATGGCCAAGTGGGAAAATGCGTGTGAATATAGCATTATAATGAGGTACTGCAGGGCCTCATAGTTATTTTTTTCAATGACTATGAAAATTGTAATGCAAAATGGAACATTTCCACTAATTGTATCACATATCGCAATTTCAGTGAAAAAAATCACAATATGATTTTTTTTACTAAATCTTACTCCATAATGAAAACAATCTGTAGTTGTCTCCCTATTGTATTAATTAAGTTGTTGTGCAGAACTGTCTAATTGTGTTCTGTTTGGCCCAGAATGTCACTCATTTCCTGTTTTGACCTATTCTGAATTAGTTGCCTGCTTTGTATTCCTTCTCCTCCTGTTGGGACCTGTTGACCTGTTGAGTCCCAGATTGTCTTCTCCTTCTCAGTTCCATCATTTCAACATAGCTGTATCACATTGCTGTCAATTAAAATCCACTTCACTTCAGCTGAAAGAGATTAGTTAAAAATCACAGAGGACAAACGCAGCTCTGGTATTAAAGAGCTGAGTAAAAGCCCTGTGCACAACAAAGGTTGTTGAGATACGTTGATGTTCTCTCTATAATGTTATCTGTGTGATGTACGTTGTTGCTTTCAACTGGCAGTGATAGGATTAATGACAGTTCAATAACAGTTGTTATAAGCATTGTCATTCACTGATTAGCCAGATGTTTGTGATGGCTGTTATTACTATTGGTGCCTTTTTCTTAGTAAAGGCCGAAACGTAACTATATATTAATTATTACCCATTAGTTCTGCCTTGCACTAATATGATCCTTTCCTTTATCTTTCCCACTGCAGACACCTCTTGCACCACTGCTTTCAGGCCCTAATGGACCACGGTGTGAAAGTGGCCTCAGTTCTGGCAAACTCCTTCAGCCGCCGCTGCTCCTATATCGCAGAGTCTGACGCCCACGTCAAAGAGAAGGCCATCCAGTTCGGCTTCGTGCTGGGTAAATAGCGGGGTAGGGGGCGGAGGGTTTTACATGGACCCTCTGAGATAGTCTATGTGTAACAGGAACAGAGAGACAATGGGTGAATAAGTCATTCCTCACACTGATGTTATCATAGCTGCCGCTAATAGGAACAAGACTAGGTTGAAACTTAGTATAAGGCTGGACCGTGCATGGTCAGTGTGCTCTTCTGATGTAATTGAGGCCTGTCCTCACCTAGCTGTAAAGCTTTGTTTGTGTTTGACGCAGTTCCTTAAAATTGAGGAGATGTCAAATGTGCAGGCATGTTTAGTCTTTGTCATTCTTCTGCTAACACCTGTTTACTTTGTGCTTCTTCACAGAATGGGTCATTTGTATTTAGGGCTGGATATCATTCAAAAATTTTCAGTGTTGCTACTGATACATTGGCTGAACAATACTTGTACTGATACCAAATCCATTTTAACAAAAGGAAACTTCCATTACGCATCAATGTAAAATTACTCAGTGTAAAAAAAACCCAAAACAAAACAGTGATCCCATCATGGGGTGTAACATAGTGTTTTTCCTGTATGCCTCTACAAAATGTAACATTAGAAAGCCAATCACCAGCATTATTAGATTCTGGTACCTGCCCCATGCTTAATATCTCATGATGGTGTAATTTGCTCCGTGGGTATTGAAATTTGGTATTTGGTATTGAAACACTTCAGTTGATGCCATGGAAGTATTGAAGTTCCATACCCGGCCCTATTTGTACGCCTCTTGATGTTTCACAAAATACTCTAACTGATTAATAGATAAACACAGATTTGCTGTTGTTCAGCCAAACTTCATGGATAAAATAGGCTGAGGCGGCAAAAGTCCACTCATTCTGTACTCAAGTTGAAGTACAGATACTTGTGTGAAAAAGACTCTGGTAAAAGTAGAAATATTGATTCAGTGTCTTTACTGCAGTAAAAGTCAAAAAGTACAGGCTCTGAAATCAACTCAAAGTATAAATATAAAAAGTTGCACTGTGTTAAGACAGTGACACATTTTCGTTGACATTATAAGTAAAATGTGGAGCCAGCATGTTGTCTAACTATTGCCTCCATGTAGAACTAATTTAAAATAGAACAGTTTATTACAGAGCAATGGTGACGTGGGATTTATCATCAAGTTTTTTTTTAGTTTCAGAAAGCAACACACCATGTTCTAAGAAAAAATGAAGATTGTGTTTCTTTACAAAAGGAATGTAGAACATGATTTTTTTTCTGTTTTGTTTTCTTGAAGATGTGTTGGGGATGTTGAGAGCTAACCATCGCATTTTTGTTTGTGTTTTTGTGACATGTTCCATCAAAATGAGTCTGATGTTGCAATGGTCTTTTTTTGTATAGTGGCACATTTTTGTGCGGTCAAGCAGAGGCCTCAAGATGTGATTCTGGGTCAAAGTGACCCTGGATGATGAAGCAGGTTACATTTAATGAGTGGTTTCTTTTCTCAGTGTTTTCAAGAGATGAAATTAGCTCACACATGAATCAGACAGATTTTGAGTTAGTGTTGGTTGTTGTGTGTCTTAGTTGTGTTGTGTATTGAGTATGGAAGTTATAAATGTGTAGTGGTGTATTTTTTTGTAATTGGAATATTTTTCAAATATTAAATTCTATACAAGAGTTTCTCTCCCTTAAACAAATACTT
>JAJHUR010077493.1:0-13499 GCA_027495735.1 Lutjanus campechanus | reverse complement strand
CAATATGGCTTTAAAGTTACTCAGAGGACTAAGAACTGTAACAGCTTGTTTAGCCTAACAAAGGTAAAAACACCATGTTTAACCTCAGAAAAAGGAATAAACAAATCAGTTTTGATAAATATACTCTGAGGTACAAATATCCTGAGCATATAAATCACATATAAATAACAAAATATAAATTCATCTCCACATACAGGTTGTTACAGGCAGGCAGGCAGGCAGATATATCAGTGTGGTAAGTCCACAATAATTCATTTGCTTGTATGAGCATAAAATGCACTGTGTGTAGTCTCATGCAGCAGTGCTCATTGTGAGCTATGAGCACACAAGCAATGTTCAAAATATATTTAGAGATTAATGTCATGTCCATTGTCACAACCTCCCCAAACCTGAATAATTATATCTCCAAATTCCTCACAGATCGCTGACTTTCATGGCAAAATAAACCCTGTATGTACCATTGTACAAAAATGATTTGTTCTTAAAAAATAAAAAATTAAAAAAAAAGTATAAAAAAAAAGCTCAGTGCTTCCATTATACTGTTAAATTATCAAGTCTCCTTCACCGTTTTTATACATTGCAAACACACACACACACACACACACACACACCTTATTTCAAAATCTATGTTGGCTTCATAGGACTGATAATGGTGTGTGGGGAAAGGCCCGAACTTGAAGCCCTGCTCCAACAGTCTCTTTGCAGGGGCAACGAGACGAGGCATCGCCATGGTTATCCGCAAAAACTCCAGACTGCGTTTCCCATGGTAACCATACATGCCTGCAGGAAAAAAAAAAAGAAGCTGAGCTCCAAGAATCATGATGAAAGTAGTCACATTCACTTCAATTTTATCACAGTCCATGTGTTTTGTAACTAGACCAGTTTTATCAGTTCACAGTAAGCAAAGAAAACACTTTTAAATGTTTTAGAATTCCTTTACAGAGTTATATTCCATGAACAATAATGCACATGCGCACATCACTGGTACTCACTCTCTTTACGGGTGATGTCCACAGCCAACACTGTGACGGAGATGTTGTCCTTATTGGATCTCATGTCCTTCAGGACAACAGAGTTCAGCTCTTTTTTAAAATCACCCAGGTGAGCAGATGTGAACCCTATTCATAGGAAAGCAGAAAGGATTTATAAGAAATAATTCCATGACAAGGCTACAGAGAAATGTGTTCTAATGACAGAATATTTAATAGTAACTGACCACCACAGCTAGTCTGCTACTACTACAACTGTGCAAATCAAATCAAATCAAAATACAAAATGTTCATGTTCAGATATTCTATGTATTGACAAAATAATGATAAGTATTTACCACTTGGTGCAGGAACATAGAAGTAAGGCGCAAAACCATGAACATGGCAACACACACTGTTGCCACTGTCCGTCACCCCAAACATTCGAATGATCGGGACTTTCCCCTGTGACTGGCCAGGCATGCCAGCCACCGATGCCCCTGCATAACACAAAAGTAGAAACCAACTTAAAATATAATTTATTCTCACATACAGTCACAACATTTGAGCAGGTAGGAATATTCTACACTTTTATTTAGATCCAAACAACAAAAAAGTCAAATCAATTCAAGACAACCATGATCTTTTTGGTATGAACAACACATTTGGTCTGAAACTAATATTTTTGTGAATTTGGAACTACTCTCCATGATACAATCTCTATATATTTATACGGATAAAAGCTGTAAATGTCACAGAATGATTTTCTGTTAACTTGTTTCTGGCTTCAACAGAGGTCCTCTTTGATGATTACCTAAATAATAGTCGAGATCAATCTGCTGAAACACCAAAGTGTCAGATGATGGGTCCAGTGTAGGGGCATGAGGGCGCCGCCAGCGTGGGTTAAGGTCTGCTGAGAAGAGGTCACCTGATGCAACAGGGTGGTAAGACAGAAGTAGAACCAAAGTGCATTAATTATCATGCCAACAGGTATATTTAAGAGATGTCTGAATATAATCAGAAGATGAACCAATCCAGTAAGTGCATTTTGCTGGAATGACAGTTAACTACCTCAACAGTTACTTTATAATGTTAGCACACAATTGCATTATTCACGATGCAAAGCCACCAATGAATTAGCTGTCCTTCTGTGTCACATGGGACTGGGGAGCTGGAGCCTGTTCCAGCTGACAAAGCCAAGCATGCTTTATTTACTCAAAGCATGACTGAAATATCAGTTTAACCACACAGACTGTTAGTCTGTTTGTTAAAGCTTCCAGCCATATGAATTACTTACCTTGCAAAGAGAAAAATCATGCTGTAAAGTAAATATGATTATTATTCTACAGGTAGCTTAATTTTAATAAATAGTATGTATAGTGCGTATTTATAGAAAAAAAGTTATGTGACATACAGACTTTACGCAGATTGGGTGCTATGACGTGTGACTGTGACAGCTTTAGTACATCAAGTATATATGGAATTATGGATGGTGTACAACTTAACTGTAAACCTTTAAAACAAATAATTACAACAGGTTAGCACGTCATTTACATAGCTCACTAATCTCTTCCTACACCAGGAATACCATTTTACTTAAGCCTCCTATTGTGTGCTTTTCTGTGCAACACCCACCTACGGGGATAACGTCATGGCCTGCCTGCCCCTCCGTCTCCTCTGCATCCATCTCTGCTTCATCAAACATGGATAACTCCTCTTCAAACTGCGATGGACTGTCCTCCCATTCACTGGCCATTTTGCCCCGTTTGGCCTGGTTTGGACCACCCACAAAAGGGCCACCGTTGCGTCTTTTATAATCCATGTCTACGAGAAACACTGAAGGCAGAGGACATGTTATGGAAGATGATTAAAGAGTATGATAGTAGAAGGCATTCAGTGTGAGGCAGAACCATCAGAACAACAAATTACTACTGCACTACTTGTGCTTATTACCACCTGAAACGAAAACTAATATTTTGATCAACAATCAATACACTACTGTGAGACCAGCAATTATTAGTCAATTAATCAATTAGTTGATCAAAAGAAAATTAGTTGCCAATTTTTTTGACAACAGATTCATGGTTTCAGTCATTTCTGAGCAAAAATATTTAAAAAAACAAAACAAAAAAAACTTAAATTCTTTGACATTTTATCGCAAATATAATCTGCAGATTAATCAATAATGAAAATAATGGTTAGCTGCAGCCCTAATTACTGTACAAAAGTTTTGACAGAGCAGGAAAGAAACAATGATTTGACTATGATCGTGTTAATAGTCTTTGTACTGTCACATTATATTTGACAAGTGGTGCATATACTTAGAAACTGTGTAAGATCTGGTGGGCTAGCGAACAACTGGTGACACAAGTGCAGTGCTGTCAGTGACAAAAATGCAGTAATAAACCAGAGGATTACAATTTTTTCAAGCCAAGGACCATTACAGTAGATGCTCATTAGACCACGGACACCAATTTGAAAGGATTTTGCCTTAAGGATTCAAATTTTTAGTTTAGGTCTGAGGATAATATAGTCATCATAGTCAATCAATGATCAGACTGGGATCACTATAACTTTACAATTAATAACAACGGGTAACACTATTTCTTCCCTTGTTGTTCCAAATCCTAAACAATGTGATAAAAGTTAAACTATTCACATCTTCAATGTGCATATATTAATGTAATATACTGGATGTCATGTCACTGATAATAACCACCACCATTTGAGCGACAACCTTTGGTACATATTGTTGCACATTAGTCATGTAACTAGCATGCCTGTTGCTGTATTCTTCCTACCTTTAACAAACACACTGCACAATATGTTGGATCACAAGTAGCTACTATAACGTTAACCTAGATGGCTACGTTGTGTCTTCCCAAGCTAACTAAATGTTGTTTATGATATAACGTTACGTGTTAACAGCTGATGCAATACTCTTACTTTCAATATTTCTCTGTAAGACACAATATATATTAACATCTCTATTCCAGTGGGCAAGTTTATGTCAAGTTATTATCGTTCAAGCTAGGGCACCTGCTTCCTTTTGTAACGAGCTTAACAACATGCTAGCAAACGAGTGTAAATACAGAACAGTCTGGCGCCAAAGGGGATCTTACCGAAACGATCTCACTGTGAGACCCGTAAAGACAGCTATCAACGACCGGTGCGTTTCTAACGGAGTTATAATTTGCTATCAGCGTTACTTCTTGATAACAGCCCCCCGGTTGACAACAGCTCCCGCCACTCTTCTTCAATTTCTGAACTTTCACCGACGAACGCGCGGAAAGTTTCCGTTTTGTTACTAGGCCCAATAACCAAGGATCAGGTAGTGACGACACTGGTAAGGCGGAAGCTCAACGTTGAGTGAGAGGGAAGTTGGACGCAGTTTGACAGTATCTTGTAGATGAAGAAAACCGTGCGTTCCCGGCAAAATGACGTCATCACGCACACAGCGGCAAGGGAGGGAAAACGGCGCTTAAAGTAGTGAAAGACATCTTGCAGTATTATTTTGTTTTTAATCTTCAATATATCCAAGAATAACAGTTTGTTATTTAAGACATGAATATCACATCCACAACACACAAGCAGGAGGTAAACAACAGAAGTAGGAGGTAAACATTTTATGCTTTAGGTCTGCCTTCAGTGCCCCCTTGTAATTATTTTGAATTGTTTTATTGCTGACAATCAGATGGTTTATTGTGTGATAAAACTATGGCCCCTACTTTTAATGTTCATGTAAATGTGTTATATTGTAGAATATTCACACAATTTTGAAAGGGTGTAATCTAAAAATCTGATAATGGGATTACTGGCTGTATATTTCATTTTCCACTTAAAGCTACTTCCAGGTACTTCCCCAGTGGACAAAAGCAGAAGTCTTTCCATCTTAATAACCACAAAACATGACACAAATAAAAAAAATTTAAATAAAAATCTCCTCCTGCTTCTTTTTTAACTGACTAATGTGCTCCTCACTGTAACATTGCCTGGGAAAATGTAAACATCCGATTTCATGGAGAATCCCACCTAGTGGCAGGCATGAAGAATACCTATATAGAAATAGCCAGTCCAATACTGTATTATAACCAGTTAAAACTTCTTGAAGTAAATTTTCACATGAGTGTTGATTAGTTGTATAGACTCATAGTATATAATCCCTTTGAATCATCATTTATGATCCAGTAGTGTGTGGTGGTGGCTGAATCTGCAGAGACCCTGTCCTCTGCCTGTATTTCCTTATTTTCTCCTCATTGTCTTGCTGTGCTTGGTATGTTTCACCAACCCAAAACATTGGTATATGACATCCTGGTGTATTTATGAACAGCTCGGACAAATCCTGATGATTCTACCTTTAAGCTTTATTTCTTGGAGTCTCAAGAGGCCTGAAAGTCTGCAAGAGAGGCCTGAGACAAATTACATAATAAATCACAAGACAAGAAAGTCACACAAAACATTCTTTGCTTACAGACACACATCAAATCTATAGTTATCAATACCTAAAATATCAGTACAAATAAAAGTAAAATGCATTGAAGGAAGTGACTTCTGATGCAGTTAATTCCAGTCAGTGAGGTCCATGGTAAAAGCAGTAATCAGGAATCCAATCTGTCCTGCCATCCAGACAGCAAGGATTCAGATGAAAACAGAATGCTGATGCCTTCTTCGTGTCGGTGGCGATGACCATCTGATTTTTTCATAATTCAGCACACTCAGCACTGTGTGTCTGTCCTTATCCCTGGAATTTGTTGGTGCTTTCTGTCACCCCCAGCAGACACACAAAATCAGAGGTCATGCTGTAACCAGGGTTGGGAGGGTTACTTTAATAATGTATTCCAATACAGTTATTAATTACCTGTTAAAAATGTAGTCAGTAACCTAATGCAAGTATCACAATATTAAAGTATTGTCACTTGATTACTTTCCATTTTGAAATACCTCATTATCAAATATGGTGAAATTGTTTGGCCTAATATAGCATTTTTAGGGCTGCAACTAACAATTAATTTCATCATTGATTAATCAGTTGATTATTTTCTTAATTAATCGATTAGTTGCTCGGTCAATGAAATGGTGAAAAATGTTGTCAAAGTCCAAGATGATGTCCTCAAATGTCTCACAGATATTCAGTTTAGGGTAAGAGAGGAATAAAGAAACCAGAAAACATCAACATTTAAAAAGCTGAAATCAGAGTCTTCATATTGTTTTATTAAAAACTGACTTGCCATGAAAAAGAATTGGCAACTGTGTGTGCAATGTGCATGGTAGGATATCGTTCTTTATTTGAAATTGTAATCTGACTAATAATCCCAGTTTTTACGAGATGTTTCATGATCTGATAACGTCTTTTTTATCTGTAACTGTAATGGAATACAGTTATCCTTTTTTGTATTTTGTATTACATAATCCTGTTACATATAATCTGTTACTCCCCATGCCCAGCTGTAATCCAGAACAACACATCTGAAGCTGGCCGCAGGATAGTGCCATGCTCAGTGGCACTTCAGCAGTGCGGATCTTACACTAGAATGGGGGACCTGAGATACTGACTGTGACCACTGGGCCACTCAATTATTTTCAGCAGCTCTACCAATTTAGACCCTGACCACTTGGGCCATGTGGTGACTGTAGAACAGATCCCAGAGATATGTGGAGGGGTTAAGTGTCTTAATGTCACTGGTCACGTTGTATTCGCAAAACTATGTTCTTCATGACCCTTAGATGACATTATAAATAACTCTGTTGGTCCTCTCTCTCCTCATTGGGCACATCACTTCCCCCTTTTGTGTAAATAAAAAGATAATTCACCAACCACTGGGACTCGCTTTAACTTCTGCTCAGCCAATTGCGTCTCTCCGCTGAGGAAAACACCCAGTTCCCGTCACGTTGGGGACGTCAAAAGACACTGAGGCCAATGGGAGTGAGGCTCATGAATAATATGACAGCACAGAAGCCCACCTTCTTCCTGCATCACAGGCAATGAGCGCCCCCACCCTCTACGTGACAGCGAACACATCGAACCAATGTGAATCGCTGGCATTTAACTGAAGTGGCCGCCCCTTTTTCCTCACTCTCCGCTGGTTTACCTTTTAATGGATTGACTGCGACAGCTGCCAATGTGTTGTTCATCTTCGTAAAGTTAGGACAAAACCGAAGGGTGAGTAGACACTTGTCTTTAATTTTCCACAATGACAATAGTTGAATACTTCCTCATCGAGCGTCGGCGCGCATCAGGACGCGGTGTCCTTTGCGCGTTTCCGCGGCTGGTTGCAGAAAGTGCTTCAGGTCACGTCCGCTCCTCAACTCATGAGAATCAGAGACGATACACAGAGCAGCATGCATATTCACCCAGGTGCTCTGCTGTTGCTTGTATGCTGCTGATGTCGCCTGAATTCTCTGGACGAGCAGACGCTGCCCGGGGAGGAGGTGGGCGTGCAGTGCGTCCTCCATAGCCTGGTTTGGGATAGGCGGGGGAGTCTTTATGCTCTCTCAGACCTGTAGGCCCATTGGATAGGACAAATCAAAATATTGCTAAAAATGTGTGGCAAACACAAGGGCATGATGGTGATTCTTGTTATTTCATGCCCATGTGAGTGCCAGTAGTCCATTACAAAGCATCCTTTAAAGTGGTGTCCCAGTCACTTAGGCAGGTGAGGGTTCCCACTGAGAGCCCGAGGGAATCCCAGGGGCTCCCCGAGGAGATGAGCAGCAGTTCAGTTTCAGCACTGTGTTGAGCAGGTGTGTAGTGGGGTGTAAACCCAAGTAAACTCAGTTCATGCACTTGAAATGAAGCTGAGAGTTTACTCATCTATTTTCAGTGAGGCCTGACTGATACTGGATCTTTGGGGACGATGCTGATGCCAATGCCAATATGGATAGAGTAAAAAAAAAAAACATCAATATTGATATATTGACCAATATTCTTTATATGAAATAGATATTTTGAAATTATCTGTCGAAAGTAATGTAACAGAGGCAGGATATTTAACAGTTTACCAGTAAACCTTATTGCCCAAAATGATATAAAGGCACTGAAACTGTAAACCTGCTAGGGCTGCAACTAAGGATTATGTTTATGTGGTTTGTTCAAGTTTATTTCTCCCTCCATATCATATCAAATTCAAGTTAGACTCGTTTTAAAGTCCCGCTCTGTTCAAAAATGATTTTGCTCACCATGATTGTTCACTTGGATGCTTGAGCTTCGCTGTGCAGAGTTTGATACCAGGAGGCTGTTTTCACATTCATTAGTCTCTCTGTGATCACCTCTAATCTGAGTGTAAGACGTGTGCATGTGAGTGTGATGTCATGGTTCAATATGCAACTTACACAAGTGTAATGTGGAAACTTGAAGCCTCTGGTGGAGCACCACATCGGACACAAACAGATTATTTTTACATGTCTTTAAACATGTCTGCAGGGGATGTTGAACTTCTGTCTGATGTGAATATCTGAGGTGCATGCTAATCAAGGAAAGTCTATTTAAGAAGATGTTTACAGCACTTCATAATCCATTTGGATCAACTAAACCATCATGTGCCTTTATGGGACTATGCCTGGGCAATATATAGGTATTCTATTATCTGATATTAGATGAGCTATCATCTTAGATTTTGATTTAGATGTTGTATCATGATATGGCCCAAGTGTGGTGTCGTCCTGGTTTTTGGGTGCATCAATAAATTAGAAAATTGATGTACGTTTCTGAACTTATAAAACTGTTCTGGCTGTCCTATTGTTTGTCTTTACCCACTTAGTTATTATATCCACGTTATTGATGATTACTTATCAAAAATCTCATTGTGCTAATATTTTGTGAAAGCCACAGTAGTCCACCTTACAATTTGGTCGCTATATCAGTAAATACTATATCAAGGTTTTGTTCATCTCACCCAGTCCTAAACGCAGGTCATTATCTTGTGTGTTACTTTGTAACAAAAAACATCAGCGTCATGGACAGAAGGAAGTTTCTGTCTGCCTGTAACTCTGTTTGTGCACTTGTTCGCTTTTTGAATTTTTTTCACATGTCTCAACTTCACTCGATTACAACATTTCATAGTATGCCAACTAGTCCCACAGTGTGAACGGTATGGATCAAGTTTATACTTGATCAAGTTTATACTTGATCCATGCCGTTATCTGTGCCTCATGCCAACTCTACATCCTTTCTCATGCCACTCCCCATTTCTTCAGCAAGGTTGCATCATTTCTGCGAGCAGGAACTGAACACAAGGTTGACTTTTCAGTGCATCTTACTCTCAGTCAGTGTAAATGCACTCCTCACTTATGTTTTTGAAATGTCTCCTAATGATAATGGGATGACAGATAATTAAACTTCTTTTGACGCATGAGCAGGAGTTTAAGTTAAAATTTCAAAGAGCAAACTTGTAGTTATATACAAATAGATAATAGTATGTGATAGGCATGGCTGTACATGTGTATGTCTTGTGGTTAAGCAGAAGATGCCCTTTGACCATCTCAGATAATACGCAAAGATACAGTAAACATGCATACACATGTAAGTGCATACTCATGCACACAAAGTTGTCGCTATTATTCAGTGCACCACTTCAGTGTTGTGTGTTTGACCAGGGATTCCTGTAAGAACGGCGAAAGTTTAGTTACCAGAAAAAAATGTTTGACTACAGTTTTTGATCATCACAGTTTGACCAGAGAGATTGGGGTTTGGTCATTCACAAAGGTTGTGTGTTTACATAATAATATAGTAATGTTGTAAAATAGGGGGTGTGGTTCATTGATGACACACAGTACTAGTTTCTTGCGGTTGTGTGAGGAAATGTTGGTCAATAGAAAGTAACGTTCACAAAATGTGTCATGATTTAGTCACGCATCAATAGACTTTCTCACCTGAGTGTGTCCTGTGTCTACCCAGCATGCCGCTGGCTCGCAGCCTATCTGTCACGTCCCTGTCGGGACTGGAGGAGTGGGACGAGGAGTTTGATTTGGAGGACGCCGTTCTTTTTGAAATTGCATGGGAGGTCGCTAACAAAGGTAAGTGTTTAACTGTGTTTGTGTGCACGTTTGCACATGTGCACATGGTTGATCCTTGCTTTATCCAAAAAAAAAAAAATATATATATATATATATATATATATGTTTTCACTGAATCATACTTATTACAGTTTATTCTCTTCAGCGAAATTCTAGTTGTAAATGAGACCTTTCATCGTAACGCCTTACATACGTTGAATCACATTATGTCTTCGTCTCAACTTTGTGTGCGTACGTGTGGCATGTTTGCTGCATGTGTGAAGTTGGAGGCATCTACACCGTCATCCAGACCAAAGCCCGTCTGACCTCAGAGGAATGGGGGGAGAACTATTTCCTGGTGGGTCCCTACGTGGAGAGCAACGTGCGCACTCAGGTGGAGCTGATCGAGCCCACCAACCCCGTGCTGAAGAGAACCATTGACAAGATGAACTCCAGTGGGTGTAAGGTACTACCACACGTACACAGCAAACACATCTGAGTTAAATTTATATGTTCCACTAGAGGACAGTGGAGGAGTACACGCAGCTGGAGTGATTTGTGAAACTGTGCAGTGAATGTACACTACACTTAAAAGCCCAGTTGTACATCATTCTTAGTCCCTCTTTCATACCTGACCCGCTCGTGCTCTGCTCAGCCTTCTGTCCCTGACCGCATACGTCTCCAAACCCCGTGACATTTCCTCGTAAAGGTTAAAAGTTATATTAGTGTCTCTCTGTCCGTCTCTCTCAAAGACAAACTCCATAAATAGATGGCTGTTGGTGTGTGTTTGTGTGTTTCTGTGTGTGTGTGTGTGATACTTTTAATGCTTTGTGCTGTGTCACTCTGGGAGTGCTGTGGAATTATAGGTCAAGGGTGGGAGTGGTAGTGGTACTATTTTAAAGGGATAGTGCAGCCTTCTCAACAGAGCATATCTTGTTTACCTTGACTCACACGATCTTTAAATTCATAACAGACCAGCAACAGAGCACAGTTAGTTTGCCTGAAAACATGTTTGTCTTTAAAGATGTTTCGTGTCCTGTATTAGTGCACTAAAGGGGCAGTATGCGCATCCAAAAATGAGTACTGCAGCCCAAACACTGAATTGGAGCCATGGACGGTAAATTAAAGGGGTTGAAGTCCTATTTAATATACTATAGTCTATGGTTGAAGCGAGTTGTTTTCCCTCGCCACCTCCTCCCTAGACTCGAAGAAGCTCAGGCAGGTTGCAGGAACACTGTAGGCATGCAAGATGACCACTGTAATTGCAATTTGACAATAACAAGTGACGATGAGTCCCACACTGTAAGTTGATCACCTGTTTATAACTGTCAGTTGTCTGTCGATGTAAAGCCGGGGCCGTTATCCTGAAAACAAAAACCAACTGCTCTGAAAATACACACTCCGAAGTTTGAGTCCATGGACTGCCTGTCTTACTGCCTGCCAGACCCCATTAACCTATTGCTCAATGTAAAAAATCATAAACATCTACTCCTTGTAAAAGATTATTTAAGATTTCTTACAACTCATAAAGAGACACTAACTCATTCGGCAAACATTTGGCATTAATTTGAACTCGCTTGTGTTATTGGCAAACAATAACACAAGTTATAGGCCGTAATAGAAATTTTAAAGGAGGACACTACGGTTGTAGTATCATTTTCAGAGAAGCGACTATTTCAGCTTAGCATGTTTCCTTAGTTTCTGCTGACATATCATGGTCATGTTATGATTTATTGCAATAAACATATTACAGATTTCTCCTTTAAACAAAGTCCTCCATTCCAGTACAGTTGTACTTCTTGTCTACATATCCTTATGAATGCATCAAAATAGGAGTTGTTGTTGCAACTTTACTATTTTTGTTGTAAAATGATGATTCACCTCGTGTTTAACCACAAATGTGTGGAATAGAGCTTAAAATTTTCTACCGACCACCGCCGATACAGCAACCAACATCGTTGTATGTGTCTGCTGGCCGTGAGTTCACTATATTATGTTCACCATGACCAATAAATAAACAAGATGTCAAGAAAGGAAATATTCTCGCACCTATTTTCCTTATAAACAGAAAAATACAACTGAACAGCTTTTGAATTTAAGTTTCTCTCTTTTACCGAGTTAACACAAGCTTCAGTTGCTTTGCTAACTCTGTAAAACACACTTCATTTAAACTTGGCAGACAGAAGCAAAATAAAACTCAATCAAAACCATCTGGATTAGTCTTTCTACTGTTATATTAATCATCAACTCTGGTTTGGTTGAAATAAACCCTTCACCGAGTTAAATGTGAAAAAGGTCCGGCTCCACAGGCTGTTTTTCTCTCAGTCGTTTTCTGGCTCAGTGGGTGTGTGCTGTGCCACAGAGTACATTGCAGACCAGCAGCGGTCACTCGTGCAGGCCATTAAATTAGCTAAATAAAATGACAAAAATCACCCAAAAACCAATCACAGATGGCTGATATATTCGTCCCATCACCCAGCCTTAGTGTGTAACATGATATCAAATGCAATGCCAGTAAGAGCTAGTCTTAATCCGTTGAACCAAAGACGACAAATGCCTAAAATTTCCTGACTTGAAATCATCCGATAATCTTGGTGTCTGTCCGTTTTATCACAGAACAAATGAGGGATGGTGATGATGATATTTATAGCCAATCTAAGTTTAGTATGTGCACAGATGGAGTTAAGATATCAGCATTCAACAAAACACTGCACACTTCAAAAAAGCTCTCTATATATAGCTCTAATTCAGCTATCTCTTTATTTACTTATTTTCCTCCCTGCTGCTTAGCTCTTGTTCCCAGAAGGGATTTTTCTTTGTGCATGGTGATCTACTATTTTTATTTTGCATTTTGTCAATAAATAATTAATTCAAAAAAAGCAAACTTACAGAGACTTCATGTAGCTTATAATGATAGCATGACAATACTACTAAAGAGACTTAGATGGTGTTGTGTAAGTGAAGTGGTTGTGGCTGCAGTCAGTCGCTTCCAAAATGTTTTAAGACATCTAATGTATAAACTTACTGAAAATGAAATTATCTTTTATCAAATGTAAGGTTTAGTACTACTCATTACACTTAAACTTAATTTTTTTCCCCCCTCTTTGACCGTTTTCTCCATTTTCCTCCAGGTCTACTTTGGCCGGTGGCTTATTGAGGGCAGCCCCTATGTTGTTCTGATTGACGTCGGTTTCACTGCCTGGTCTCTGGACACCTGGAAGAGTGAGCTGTGGGAGCTCTGTGACATCGGCGTGCCGTGGTTCGACCGTGAGGCCAACGATGCTGTGCTGTTTGGCTTCCTGACGGCCTGGCTTCTGGGAGAGGTCAGCAGCTCACATTAAGATAACTGACAAGTGACAATAATTTCTATGAAAAGTAAAATTCTTTGACTGAGAGGTTGAATATTGGGTGTAAGACAGATCAGTAGGCTCTTTTCTGTGTGTATTTTCCTATACATATATATATATATATATGTGTGTATGTTTATATATATATATATATATATATATATATATATATATATATATATTATATATATAT
>JAJHUR010077492.1:0-11782 GCA_027495735.1 Lutjanus campechanus | reverse complement strand
GAGCAAACCTGAAACATCCAACAGCAAGATTGTGACATTAGTGAACAGTGATGAAAATCAGTGGTTTAGATCTTCAGTTTCATTCAAATGTATCTGTGCACATGTCATGGATTCAGTGCAGCTGCAGGGCTGGGTGGATCAGTGCTGGTGTAATCAAACACACTGTTCACATTGTTCAGAACAGTTTGTAATCAGGCCATTATGTGAACATTTTAACAAATGTTTTACCAAATTAGTGATCATTCATCTAGGCTTCCTTCAGCTCATTGTAGTATTTTATCACCTCTGCAAGCTCCACTGTAACATCTAAAACACACAAAGGAAGAAATAAAGTATTAAATCACCCTGCTGGACATTTGTTGAGATGTACATTTCAATAAAATATTTGTGTTGTCTTTACCTGGCAGTAAGTCACTGTCTGTCTTAAGTAACAGCTCCATTGATTCCTGCATTGTTTCCTCCAGGATCTTCAGGACATCCTCCTAAATAGCATGAAAATATTTATCACTTATCACTCACATGGACAAATATTGTGTTCAGGATTAGCTGACTTCTATGAACTAAAGGCATAGTAGGATTTTCTGATAAAATTATGTATAGATTCTACTACATTTCTTGGAAGGTTTTTTCTTTTCTAAAATGCAACTGGCCACATGCTGTATTCCTTACAGAAGGAAGCCAGTCACAGTACCTGATCTCAACTGGGACTGTTGTAAAAGCAGAAATATATCATCCATCATTGCTCTGTAACAAGTGCAAGTGAGCTCTCCCACTTTCATTCAAACAAAACTCAGTAATGGCAGCAGCAGGGGAAAGATCAAATGAAATCTCAAGATGTTATTATAATTAGAAAAAGAGAAATAATTCCAGGTAGGCTTTTAATGTTGGATTGTTTTTATCGGGGTGAAAAATACCACGTGTTAGAAAGAAATCTCAATTGTTTAACAGACTTGGAGAACTCTTTACATTTGGCTTCAGTTTAATTTTATGTAGTGATTTTGATACACTTACATCAGATAATGACAATAGCTGTACTTTGTTTTTGATGGTACAAGTTTTTATAGGTGTTTCTATATTGTGCAGCATTGTGGTTCTACAAGCAAGTCGGTGCATCATTAGGTGGTTTCAGAGAGTTACATGGTTCTGTAAATGCACCATGAAAAGAGTACATTAATGTATTGATATTAGAAAATGTACTTTGCAATTTGTACTTTTGAATACCTAAGTATTTTTAAAAGAAAGTACTCTACTACTTAAAAGTAAAATTTTGACTGAGCAATTTTTCACTTTTCACAATTTTATTTGTTTGTGTTGCTTCCCATGTGCCAGAGGGCAGAATGTAGTGTTTTAGTAGTTTCACATGATGCATTAGCAGCTTTCACAATGATGCATACTCCACTTGAATGTCTTCACATAAATGATGATTCATGGACAGACTTGGTCAGCCCTATACGCACACTACACAAGTTGCATAGGGCCCCGTGAGGTACTCAAGGGCCCCGCCTCTCCCTCGTTTCAGAGTGGGTGTCAGTGTTTACAACTTTGATGAGAGGATGAAGCAGAACTAAATAATAACATATCGAGAGTGAACATGGTGAACAGTAATCAGGTAAACTTGTGTTTCCTCCTCTACAAGTTTGATATCATTGATTCTCAGTAATGTTAAGTTGATGCTCCTCCCTCTGTGTGTCTGTCTGTTAGCTGTGCTGCAGTCTGTCTGTCTGTGTCCTGCTTACAGACACATCCAGGGCTGCTCTGTGACTTTGTGTCTGACAGAAGTGAGAATGAAATAAAACTATTTTATCATGTTTGTGCCAACGTGCAGCAGCGTTTAAAATCTGTAGCTCAGAGAAAATAACCATGTCGCCTGTGACCATGAGTTCATATACGTGTGCACACTTTCCCGCAGCAGCCTCTGTGGAGACCAGTCTGTCTGTCTGTCTGTCTGTCTATATCGACATGATGTTACTCCTCCAAGGTAGAAGTATTCAGATCCTTTACTGACGCAAATGTACTAATATCACACTGTAAAAAATACTTCACTACAAGGCCTGCATTCACAAAACCTTACTGAAGTATAAGTATGGAAATATTATCAGATAAATATACTTAAAGTAAAAGTAGTCATATTGCAGTAAAATGTTCCCTGTCAGTGTTATTATGTCTCATGTTTTTGGATTAATACTGTTGCTTTAATGATTTTGCTGTTTACTGTTGTAGATGTTTAAAGTTGAGCTCATTAAAAAATGAACCCACCCTTCATTTGGCATTCACTGATGATTGATTAAATATTGAATTTGAAATCAAATTAACTGACTAATTACCAGGCAGCAGACCCAAAGCTCAGTGTTATGTTTAAGTATTTTCTATATTTTATATTTTCTAAAATTTCTTATTCATGTTAATGTCAATATTCATCTGAAGATTCTACACAAAATATTTTATTCAATAAAAAATGTTTTTGTTGTACCTCACTCTGTTGTACTTAGATCTTATTCTTCGATCTTGTTCTTTGACCAACAGATGGAGCAAACTGGGGAGGGAGGACTAGTAGAAGCACTGAGGTGTTACTATGTGGTAAATTGTTTACGTGACTCTCCAGTCAGTTAAAAGGGCCCCTTAACAGAATTTTGTTTTGGGCCCATGGTGGTCAAGACCAGCTCTGTTCATGGATAAAGATGTAAATGTTTTACTATTACAAATATGTGACAAACCTTCAAGCGTCTCAGGTGGCTCAACACAACAGCTTTAGCCTTCTCAAACATGATGTTCTTTGAATCATGTACATGCTTCTCAATAGTGCCCCTCATGTTTCTCAGAGAGTTTGTTCCTGTAACTCCGGCTGCTCCGACAATAAAACAGAAAATATCCACACAATGACAACAAATGTAAATGTGTATTATTATACTCTCAGGTTGGACATGTAATGATCTTCAATCTTACTTTCATAGCATTCTTGCATGTTTTCTTTGATTGTTGTCGTCAGACTGTTGTAGATTATTTTCTTATGTTCTCGGATGATTTTATTGGCTCTTGTCTTTATTTTTTCTTCCTAGAGAAAATAAAGAATCAACATATTGTTAAAATAAAAATAAAGCTTTTTGGTCTTTTACATATATAATACCTGACATACATAACACATCTGAACTGATCACATTGCTAACATTTACTGTATATACACACATATAACACATAAATATATATTTATATATATCCACATTCATGTGTGTGTATGTATATATATATATATATATATATATATATATATATATATATATATATACATGAATGTATAATATTTTAAAGAGTAAGATACATTTTGTTTAACCAGAAAACAGAATTTGTTGCACTTGTTAAAATCCCTTTAATAATTTACCACTGTCATAGTCATCTACTTTCAAAATCAAACTCACCAAAAAATGTTTGCTCATCTTTCCAAGGTCAAAATGAACCCTTGATTAATTGCATTAGATATGAAAATATGGATATTGGATATTAGAGAAGCAGTGAGAGAAACAAGTACAGTAAGAATATCGTCACCAAATCTTCTCTGTGGGCCCTATCTTCATGAAAATGGCAAATAGTTGTCTTGGTGGCTAATGATACAAACATTAACAAGCTGTTAGCTTTTGATACAGTAATTTTAATGCTGGGGTTTGCATCCTGATGTGCTCATGTTCCATCAAAGCAAGTCCATCCTGACACTATTTGCAGAGGCACCACTGCTGCATCCTGAGCGTAGCACAGTGCAAGATGATTTTGATCAGTTTAAAGAAATACAAACAAGCCAGGGTGTTTTTTCCCCTTTAGCATAATGGTAATGTGTGTGGAAACAGACCTTCCTCAAACACTCAACACGCTGCATTAAGCGTTTATTTCGGTCAAACAACCGGAGCTGGTGATTGTTGGAGCAGTGGAAAGACAAGCCAAGTAATTTCTGGTGAGTTTTATTTTGTTTCTATCAAGTTTGAATGATGTGTTTTCCTTTGATTAAACCCTGTAAGTCTCTCTGACCTGGACAAACAGCTTGATAATGCACTGATGGACAGGATGGCACTATTTTCAAATTTACCTCTGTCTTGAGAAATATCAGTTGCAGTTCAACATCTTTGTACTTGTCAATCAGCTTCTCTGTGTCGAGTGAAAACGTATTGATCACCCCGTTGAATGGTCCAGATTTCCTTTCATTTCTGAAACAAGTAAGTTAATAACAAGTTAACAAGTTGAAATGTTTCAAAAAACTGACAAGTGTCAATAATGTAATTTATGTATGTAATGTAATGTAATTTAAATTATGTATACATAATTTATATAACTGTAAAATAAAGTATCTGTTAATTGTAGGCTTTCCTCATAGTCAGCTAACAAAGGCTTTTATGTCCTCAATAAAAGTCATTTCTTACGGGAAGGTCTTCTTGAATTCTTCATCAATGCTGTCAGTCAGGCGTGAAGCTAACTTCATATTGAGGTTTATTTGTTTCCCTTTTTTTCGTTTGTAGATGCCACCGTTCTCAACTATACACCTCAATATCTTGTGGAAACCACCACCTGATGCCCCTGTCTGTAACAAAACAACAAACATGTTCAAGATTTAACATGTTCATGTGAGGTGCAAAATCAGTGGATGTAAATACAATTGAAATACACACAGGATATAAGGTGGACTTTAAGACTCTTTCACATGAACTTATTGAGTTTTCAACCCCCTCACTCAGGCATTTGTCAAAAGCCTCATAAGTCTCTTCCATGGGTTTTCTGACTTTATCAAGTTCATGCTTCATGTTTTCTTCAAGGACTCTGCACACATATTTTTTTTGGTCAGCCTGAAATCAAACACAACACATAAATAATTTAACGAATTGATGCTACAATACTATTTACTTTACTTATTTATGCCTGTTGTGGATAATTAAGACAACTGAAGATAATTAAACAAGTTTTGTTTCTTGATCTTACCACGTCTCTGCAGTGAGCTCCTTGAATCAGAGAGAGAATCCCATGAGCTCCAGACACATAGTTTAATGCCTCGGAGTGATCATCATTCAGAATTGTCAGAAATTCCTTAAGTTTGGGTATTTCTGTAAAAAAACAAAAAAAACAAAAGGTGTATGCATCCAGAATATTTCAATACATATTCAAACATCATAATCCAATTAGTCATTCCCGTTTGTGATAAAGTCGTCAAAGTGAACTAAAATGAAATCTGAGATGCACATATTGTGTCCATATAAGTTCTCACTTCACCTACCAGTGTCCTCTGAGTTTAGATGTTTTTTCTTAAAAAACTCTTTGGAGCTCACTGTGAACACTTTGAAGCAGTCATCACTGAAATGTTTCTGAAAAAATAAATTCAATGATTTTAAGGCAGGCTTGCAATTATAGACATGCTTGCGTTACTCTATAAAACTCTGTAAAACTCACCTGAACCTTGTTTTGTTTTCTGAATTCTTTGCTCACTTCTTCTTTGGCTTTCACATTTCTTTTGAATATGAGAGCTCGAGCTGCTGAACTATAAGAAAAGATTTGCATTAAGAGGAACCTCATACAGTATTTTGAGCACTAAAACCTGAAATTCCAATATTTTTTGCATACAGTCCTCTTCTTTCCTCTCACAATGAAAGTCAAAATGATCTACACTGTTATTTAAAGGGGTGTGTGCATAAGACTGACATGACACCATCATAACCACCTTCAAGTCTCAAGCAAGTCCCAGGTCACTGTGGTGAGAATCAAGCAAGTCAAATTGAGTCCCTACAATAAGTCAAGTCATTACTCAAGTTAAGCAAGTCACAAATCAAGTCAAGTGAAATCCTGATGATCTCCCTGCAGTTTCCACATTAAAATCCGTTAAAAGACAGTGGTCATGAAAAGTTGGGTTTTATATTCAACATTAACTAAAACTGTTGCAGCTTACTTACAACGTATACATCTTACTGATATTTGACATTTTGTGGCAATAAAGAACCTCTAAAATGAACAAAATTGAGAGAAAGAATCATACGTGTTGTATATTGTGTGGTATGTAAAAAGTACATTCACTCAGTTACTTGTTGTTGGTACTTGAGTATTTTCATTTTATGTAATACTTCTACTCTGCTATATTTCAGAAGCAAAATGGTACTTTTTATTCCACTACATTAGTTTATTTGTTACTTTACAGATTTTTTTAATATCCTTTGTGTCCATTGAAAACCATTTATCTCCAAATGTGGTGATTTTAAACTGAAGGATAAAGTTTTACATTATGTGTGGAGAAAATTCTCCTACTTCTCAAACTAAGTCAACTCTTTAAAAACCCTCTTGGATCAGCTGGAAAATATATTATCACAAAGCTGAAATCATGCTGGTTTTATGTCATGAAACATGAACATGATGAAAAGTTGACTTTTTAGAGATGCGTGGTTCTTACAGGACACTTACAGGACACACACACTATCACTCATACGTGTCCCCACAAGAACAAGGGCAGGTAGGATGCAATTAGCTCATAACCAAGGGAATTCAGTGACTTCACTTAAACACTGCACATGAACATACAAATGAAACAATATATAAAGTGCTATAAATTACAATGAAATAATAATTTACAAGGAACTCAATAACACTGTAAAATATTAATAATGTACCCAATGTACTGCTTAATAAGACACACAAAATTACACAGTAACTTAAGTAATAAAAATAACCCAAAAATATAATGTGTGCAGTTATTACAGTTAGATTTGTACTGTATTCAATTGAATACAAGTCGAAAATAATTAGCAAATCATTGCATTCTCATCTTTATGTTTACACAGCACCACAACTTTTTTGAATCAGGGATTGTCAAATGGATTTCAATAGAGAAAAAACAAAGTTTAAAATGTTAGTTTAGTTAGTTCTGTTGATAAACAGTTGATTTCTAAAGTACTCCTCTACTTTTCATTAATTATTTATCTATGACTGGAACATCTTCTGTAGAAGAACAAGAGCATCTACCAAATAGAAGTAAGACAAAGAATAATAATAAGAGTGACAAAATCAATTGATATAAGCTTTTTCATGTTGCACTATAAATATTGGTTTTGATATTACTGAGTGTAGTTGTCTCAGTTTTGTCCGACGGGTGAGCACAGTTTCAGACTTTGAAACCCCTGCCCTGAAACTAACAAGATAAAAGTTCATCTTTGTTTGCTGTAACAGTGTGACATTACTTACTTCTGTTTTGTAATATGGATTTTATATTTAACTTATCTATTTTTGGCACCTTAAATCACTTACTGTTCATCCAAATCTTCAATAATATCAGACTTGGTGCAGATAAAGTGAATCTGCTGACACTCGCCACCGTTTCCCATGAGGCTGCAGGCGTTTTCCAGGATCTCCCAGGGTTCAATCTCTGATGCTGCTCGATTAATGTCAGTCACAATCCACACAGTGGAGCATCTTCCGACAACCTGAACGACCGTAAATAACAAAGTTATTATGGATAATTATTTATCAGTGGTTTGTCATAACAAGATGTAACATTTTCCAGATAAGAGAGTAACACAATAAACAGCAGTGCATGTGAATAAATTACCTCTTTCCACATTTTATCTCTGCTCTTGTTACGGTCTCCATTACCAGGAAGAACCACGAGTGTGACATGGTGGAGAAGATCATTATTAGGCACCCTGACAGTCACACACTTCACTAGTGGCCAATACCACCTCCTTTCATCTCCATCTTGTGAGTCAGTTCTTGTGTATTTGACACATTTTGCAGATAGCTCTTTACCCTGTAATAAACAATAATATAAAATGAAGGCAACACAAGGTGAATTTCTAAAGAACAGTAAATTCGATATGGGTTTGTAGTTACAATATATTTTCTCTTACTGATTCACATGTCAAAATCTTCCTCCTGGAATTGAGAAATTCTGGAATTTCTCTGAAATATTTGCCATCCATAAGTTCTTCAGGGGTTTTGTTTTCCCATTCTTCTCCATACAGAGCTGACAACTTGTCAACAGTGTCACGATGATCATCATCGTCGTCCTGACCATCTTCTTGATCTGCATTATCTCCAAGGAAATTAAATATGGACCACAATTCATCTTTCCACTCCTAAAAAATAAATTGTTTAACTTTGTTATATTTCATGAAACATAACCAGCAATTGTATTGCAGCTACATCATGACTTTTCAAATAGTTTCAAGCAAACATAAAAATATTCAGCTCATTTTACCTCTTTTGTAATGAACTCAATGTCTGCTTCATACTTTGAGTTCAGCATGTTTGCCTCCACTTTAATCATGACGGTGGTACATGCGCTGATGCTTCCAGAAGGCAGAAGATCCTTGTGTCCAATGACGGCATTTATCAAAGAGCTCTTTCCAGCCCCAGTTCTACCAAAGACACCAACCAGCTCCCTCTTGTCTGTGTCCAAATCATTGATTTTATCTCTGTTGTAGAGGAGTTTAAATGTGGGTTAATTGATCATTTTGGGAAATATCTAAACATTGAAAGAAATGTGTCAAAATCATGAAGTCATTTGTCTATGAACCAACTACTCAAGCATAATTTAAAGCAGCTATAATGTTTTTTACATTAACAATGGTTAACTTGTTTGTGAAGCAGCTCACTCAGAATTATTATCAGAATGTTGAGTTAGCAGCTGTTAGCAATTAGCTGGTGAACATGAAGCATTTAGTAAAAGAGCCAGATGTTTCCCTTTAGAAGTAGGTAGACCAAAAATACAGCCAACAGGAAAGTGACTGAAGTTGTTAAACTGCACAGAATGGGCTCAGTATGAATGCTAATAATGCTCCGTAACTCCTGGATGTCAACTTAAAAAGATGATAATCAGCCAGTGTTGACAAAATATCAGTTATTGCAGGTGTAAATACAGGTGTTATCCAAGAAGAATATGTAATATGGATAATGGAAAGTTAATACTTACTTCAGGAACTTATTGAGTTTGTTGTCTTGGTGAAGTAGTTTCTTATAGACACATCTCATGATGTTTTTCACACCACTCAGTATGATGTTTTCATTCAGTAATGTAATTAACGAAGAGGTGTTTTCTCATACAAGAAAATGAGGAAAATAACCTTAGAGTGTATCATCAGGCTTATTTGGCCATTTACCATATTATATAATGAGAAAGAGGCATTTCTTATGCAAGTAAAAATTTCATATAAGCCATTAGTAGGTTGTAATTGCTTAGAAACTAATAAAAATACCTGTGCATGATGCCAGTCTTGTGTCATGTCGTGGTTTTTTAGTTGGTGACTGCCAATTGCTGGACTCACCCTGAAGATTCAACTCTCTCTTTCCTTGATTTTATACAAAACAAGTTAAAAAGATACATTTGTTGCATGTTCCTCTCACAGTATTAAAACCTCGTCTCAATCCAGTTGTTTTGTCAAAGTTATATAATGTTAGTGCTTTGAAAACGTCAATAAATGCATTTAATGAATAAGATACTGTGTATCTCACCATTATCACTTGTGCCACTGGTGGACGGCTGAACCTGAGAAAGAACATGAATATTTCACTCTTAAAGCAGAATTTGATCAAAAAATTATATTCACACAGGCTTTGTCCTCATTGTTGTAATGTGATGTTTGTTTGTTCGTATGATGCAACTTGTTATACGATGGTCTGGGTTAATACACGATTCTGACTGGCAGCAGGGGACATTAATTCCTGGTAACAGACATCTGCTAAGTAGTTCCTGAGAAACTATGTTCATGTCAACAGACAAACAGTCAAAGCCTCCGTTTACAATTTATTGCAACATGTTAACAGGGTAACGTCTATTTACAAAAACTAGTGACTTCAACTTCAATTTCTTTTAACTCATTTGGAATATATGACAACTTTGATGACGGGGATGCAGCTGAAAAAGAAAAATTGAAAAGAAAAGCAATGGTACAAAGTGTTAACATTGAAAAATTTAACATTACAGGATGATGACTGTAACACACAAGCTGTAAGAAGTACACTGCATCTTTGAACTAAACGATCATCTCACATCCTGTTCACTATTCACCTCGTTACCTCAGGCTGCAGCCGACAGAACACATGGTCTGTTATTCATTTGTGAAACTCTTCATACTGATTTACAACAGGTACATGGCTGATAGTCTTACTGTTAAACATGCTGACAAATTATATTTATTGTGTGTCAACCATACACAGTGTCATTGCCTTTGAATTTTGTTAACATAATGTTTAGTTTCTGGCTAATATGTGAGCTAAATGCTTATATGAGCTGAACAAACTGGAAATATCTCCAGTGCCAAGTTGTATCTAAGGTTCCTCATATTTACTGAAACACTGAGCAATGTTTACTAATGTGATGGTAATGATTGTTTCAAGTAATAGTCAAACTCTCAGGTGTTAGCAGGGAAACACGCAAAACGTATTAAAACATAGATTAATGCCATTGTTTTTTTCCTTGGACAAGTGACCATGGTATAAGCAGGATAATGCCCTTCGAGATGTACATGATCAGGACCTAATGGACTCCAGTGTGTGTTGGACATTTCTGTCCTCCATGTCCTTTAAAACACTTCATTGGACATTATCCCTTACATCACAACAGCAACCTTTATTTCCTCAGTTAAATACACTGTGATCTAATGAGACAATTCTTCAGTCAAAGATGACTCTGTTTCAGGACACTTCAGTGGCTTAAATGTTTGTGCATGAAGAAAAGAGGAAAGTTCACTGATGACACGTCTGTAAAATTCAATGTTATTCTTACCTGAGCAGGTTGTGCTTCTTCCTCCTGCTCCTGTTGACACTACAAATAAAAGTAACATTCTTAGTAGAAGGTCATTTAAAATTCTGAACAGACACTGAAAATATAATATGTTTGATTGTAATAAATACCTGAGATGATACCTGATTGTATGAAACTGTATTCAACAGAGCAGAAGAATCAACTGTTTCCTGATTTGTTGTTTTTTGTACTTCCTGGTGACAAAAGACAATAGATTCATAATATTTTACAGTGTTATAATACTTTGTCTGTAGAAGTCATTAAAACTTGTTGATGTTCCTGTACATTATGAATGATTCTCTCTACTTAAATGTCATTACCTTTACCAACTTTAACAACTTGAGTCTCTTCTTGAATTTTGCCTTTGGTCCCTCTTTTTTGATCACTTTATCAGTTGCTTCATCTTCAAGACAGTAAAGACCTTCCTCATCAACTTCTTCTTCTGTAATAAAAAAATATTCAGTTTAGTTTTAGTCATGCAGAAATAAGAATTATTTTCAAATTGCTGGAGAAAATTGTTTCATAAGGAGTGAAACAAGTTTGGGTTCAGCTAATAATTTTACATTGACAGCTTCACAGAGATGATAGCATGGCTGTATGAACTGAAAGCATTTTGATTTAATTATATTTTATCAATTTGTCACCCTTCTCCAGTCTTGATTTCATCACTGCTTGCTATTGTGAGGTCCTTGTGTCAATAAGATATTGACAAAAAGTAGTTCAGTCAGACAACTCACGTTTAGAATGTTTATTCAGCAGCAGAACATGATTTGAGTTTGGCGTCTAGGCTCCGACTTCATCACTCCCCGCAGCTTATGTTACATAGAGATAAGGGGAGCGATGAGCAAATCTTGAACCCCCCGTCGGAGCCTGCAGGTGGATGCTGGGGTGGTGGTGGGGTTAAAGAGCAGGCAGCAACGCTAGTGCGGGGCGACACGCATAGGCAGGCAGAGGGAGGAATGGGAGGATCAGCAGTTTAAATAGACCGCGAGATTGGAAGTGTGCGTTTGGTATGTAGTATTAAGAATG
>JAJHUR010077488.1:0-55211 GCA_027495735.1 Lutjanus campechanus | reverse complement strand
CCACAAAGTATTGACTCAGGGGGGCTGAATACTTTTGCACACTGCACTTTTCAGTTTTTTATTTGTGGAAAAAATTTAACATCATGTATAATTTTCTTTGTACTTCACAATTGTGTGACACTTTGTGTTGGTCTTTCACATAAAATTCCAATAAAATATATTTATGTTTGTGGTGTGTAATGTGACAAAATGTGGAAAAGTTCAAGGGGTATGAGTACTTTTGCAAGCCACTGTAATAGGGTGCAAGAGTGACATTAATTAAGTGTAGACAATTTTCAGTTGTGATCATTCACTTTGGTTTTGTGCTTATAGTATAACAAAATGTTTGTCTTCCAACATGTGTCCAGCTGGTGCTGTAGGTGTATGATAAAATACCTTTTTGTAGACCAGCACGGATGGTATGTCTGTTCTTCACAACATTTAAAGAACAATTAATGTTAACAGTGATCATGGATTTGCATTTCTAAATACAACCCAAGCTTTAAGCAAAATTTGCTTAAAATGTAGACCTGCAGATTATTTTTGTGATCCCCCATCCTGTGACAATATTTTGGGCTCTGACACAGGCGCAGACATGCCAGTCTCGATAAGCTGTTCCTGTAAACGCAATTTAACTTCATTAACACCTTCTTATTTTATCACCGTGGGAATTTACAGTTTTTAATCACTGTTATACTTGTGTCCATTTTCTGTAAATTACTTGATGACAACTAGGCGCATGATTTGGTTAAAAAGAATCATATTTGATTAGTTTGGTAGATGTTGCGATTGTGATATGATTCACAATTAGTGGGAATGAGCATTTTGCATCATAATTTTCATTTTGACTAAAAAAAAGAAAATATTTCAATCATGATGATGTGGTATTTGTTGGGGTCTGCATCAAACAAACATAAATCCTTACATCTGGAGAACAAGATTTGTTGACCAGGGCATCTCTGCAGCACTACAGTACTTCATCATAATGCTGTTTTTGGATATTGCACTTAGCCATATTCCAATAATATCTCAATTAATTGTGCTGCCCTAATGATAACACTGCTTTCTAAAAGCTCTAGCTCCAAATATGATCTTAATTGTAATTTTGTGATACAGATTTGAACCTGCCTCCCCTATACTGCTGAAGGAAAAGAAATATCCATATTAAATCAGTATCAGAAGTGGCTTTCACTGCTAATGACCAAAATTGAATTTGAATGGCTACACGCTCAGCCAAGTCAACAGCTGTCAAACATCTAGTATGCATCTGCGGATAGATAAAACTATAAACTCTCTCATGCACATACACCCGCACACATGGCAGTAAAATGGTTTAGTCCAGTGGCTCCTCTAGTACAGGTCAAAGTCATCATGTTGCCATATTAATATGCATGTCATTCTCCACAGCTGGCTGCAAAACACACACACACACACACACACACACACACACATACACACACACACTCCTTGCCTCATCCCTTAAACACACGACAGCCCGCCATGCAGCCAGTGTGTTAACGCTGGCCAGCTGACAGACAAACACACTTAAACACAGATCAAACCGGGAGCTGCAGTGGACATACACACACACACCACCAAGCTGACAGACACATGAGCACAAATACGCATGCATACATCCGTACACACATACGCACACACATACACATAGATTACACAAACTTGCACCCCGCAGCCTCCAGCACCACAGGGCACCATCGCCACATCTGTGCCCATCTCAGACACCTCGGCTGTGGGCAGCGGGGGTGAGAGAGTGCCCTGGGCGGCTGGCATGGGCTGGCATGGCCCTGGCAGTGGCTGGTGAGGAGAGGAACAGCAGCCAGCGGATGACAGGAGGGACAGAGGAAAGGAAGAGAGAAGGGAGGAATGCAGGAAGATAGGAGAGAAAAAAGAAAGGATGATGAAAGAGAAGATGACAGAAGAAAAAGAAAAGAAACAGTTCAAAGTATAGAGGATGGTAAGGAAGGACAGTTAATGGCTAGAGCTTAGAGCAGCAGGTAGAAAGGATAGATAGATGAAAGTATGGACGGGTGGGATAAATGGATAAAAGAATAACAGAGGAAGGAATACAGGGAACCAGGGGAAATGGGATAGAAAGATACAGAAATAGATAGAAAGAGAGAAGATAGAAGATGGAGGTAAGAGGGAGGGGAGCCGGTAGCGCCTGTCGTGAGAACGGGTGCAGGGCACTGGCAGGTGGCACTGAGGCCAGGCTGTCCAGTGACCATCAGACGCACTTTTCTGTATATGTATGTGTGTGTTTGTGTTTGTGTGTGTGTGCATGCACGCCAGGGACAGGGAAGAAAGGCTCAAGCGCCATTTTGGCTCTGCTGGAGCTGTTGCTGGGCTGGGCAGTGGCCTGGTGGCACAGAGTGGGCAGTGTATGTGTATGTGTGTGTGTGTGTGTGTGTGTGTGTGTGTGTGTGTGTTGCATTATGTTGTGGCATGCTTAACAGGATTAGAGGTGACCTGGTGAGGTCCAGTTGGTACCGGGACCATGGCACAGCGGCGCGCATGTGTGTTTATGTGTGTGTGGTTTGTATAATAGGATTAGCTGTTACCTGGTGCGGTACAGTTGGTGTGCTGGTCTGAACTGGACTGGACTGGGCTGAGCTGGGCAGGAGCTGGGCAGAGGGGAGTGCTGTGTTTATGTGTGTGTGTGTGTGTTGTGTGTGTGTGAGTGTGGTGGCATGTATAATAGGATTAGGTACTACCTGGTGAGGTGCAGTTGGCGCTGGGCATTTGCCAGCTGTTCTGCTAGGCTCAGGGCTTCGGCCTGCCATTGGCTCCCGTCCTTTTGGACCGCCTCCAGATGCTGCCGACAGCCAACCAGCTCTGAGCTCAGCCTTTCCACTTCCTGTCCCGCAGAGATGGAATGAGAGAGGGAAGAGGAGGTGAGGAAATCTTTCACAACAACCCACCTTATGCCCTCGGACAAACAAAATGTTAAAGGATGATTACAACCTTGTGTAAAGGTTGAGGAGGAAAATGAAATGATTTGATCATCTAAAATTCAAAACGGTTTGATTCCAAAAGATAAAATAGTATTTTGAAACATCAGGGTGTTTAATATTTTCCATGAGACATCCTATTTAACAAGTCCTGTGCCAGAGCCAATAGAGTCTCTATTGCACTGCATATTTGTCATTATTTCAATTGAGATAGTCTGGGTCACTGATTTTTGTACAGATGATTTGGGATACTTTTTTTTTTAGGAGTTCTTGATTTTGCTTCTTACACCTCAGAACAGCGTTCTTGAAAAATTATGACTGCTTACTAAATTATCCATCAAATTAAATGATTGGCTGACTTCAAAGCTACTGAACTAATCTAATTAATTGAATAAATCTAAATCAACCAGTGGGTTGAATGCAAACGTACCTGTGCAGCCTTTTCCATCTGTCTGCTGGTCTTGGTGTTGAGCTCTCGGAGCTCTCTCTCTGCCTCCTCTCTCTTCAGTTGGGCCTGGCTGAGCTGATATCGCAGATCCACACACACCTAGAGATGACAAGGATGGATTAAAAACAGCCAGTCCTTTGATTAACAAATATTTACTTACTGTCCCTTCCTTCATCATTTGCCATTTTTTGATTTTATTTTCATCATCTTACTCTCTTCGTATCTCGGAAGGGCTTTTATTTAAATCATCAGACCCAGTCATGTAAAGAGTCTTTGTTTTAAAAGCCACAGCTCACTGATCTTTTAAATACAGTATTTGATAATACTGATCTGTCTGGCAGAGAGCTGTCACTGTGTTTGGACACTGTATGAAATATACATAAAAACAGAATACAATCAAATTCAGAATGAGTTTATATTTACAAAATGTTGTTGTTGATGTTTATCAGTTTAAACACTAACTATTGTGTCTGTACTGTATTCAATTGAATACTGGTCATTTGAAAATCACTGTATTCTGTTTTATTTACTTTTTACGCAGCATCTTATCTTTTTTTGAATCGGAATTGTATATTCTATTGTTTAAATTACTACACAGTGCGCTACTATAATTTTTAATATTTATCATTAATTGTATATATACCAGCAAGAACACTTAATTGTGATGATGTAAAAATGTGATATTGAAAAAGCGTTTTCTCACTTGCTCTCACAAAGCACAGTCAAAGTTCAGTGTCAACTACTGAATAAAAATTAAAGTTGTTATGAATTGCGTGTCTTCAAGGCACTTCATCAGGTTAACTATTTGCTGACATGCAGCACTTGAACCTGAGTCCCCGTTTAAGCATGTATGTATATGTAAATGTATATGTATATATAATATATATATACACATATATAATTTTATGATAAACGATAATTAAATCCTTGGTTGTTTATCTTAAACTTTTTTTTATGCACTCGTATTTAACTTTACCCTTCTGACAACCAGAAAGAAATACTGAAATAGATAAACCTTTGCTGCCATCCAGTGGATTTACAAAAGCAATGCAAGTAGGCAGTACAGACTGCATCTGAGTACCAGGAGTGTTCTTTACCCCTGCTGCTCCTTCAGCCATCTTTTTTATGTGCTGGTCTAGTAGCAAAAGTACACTTCAATTTTTAACTGCAATAGTATTTGTCCTCAATCATTGGATTCAAACTGCTCGGTGCAAACTACAGGCAATTTCAAAAGGCACCATGATAAGCAACAATACATACATGTGACTTCAAGGATACTTCAGACTATTTGCAGTGGGGTTGTATGAGGTACTTATAAATTGTCAGTGTATGAACTGCAGTAGATGCCAGTCGGTACGAAAGCAGTTAGGAGAAGCAGCACGGAAGCTAAGCAACGTACTGCTGTGGAAAGGGTTAGCAACAAAATATATTCTAACCACTTAAAAAAGGCCCATCTAAAAAAAATCAACATCAGTTTGAGTGTACGCTATGTTTAGAATATTTTTATTGCTTTACCTTTCCAAAGGGAAACCACTGTTATATAAGCCAAAAGTCACTCTCTCGCTCAAGCAAACTCAGTGTTTTTACCTCGCAGAACACAGGAGTTTCTGACCTACTGCTACCTCTGTTAGTTTGTTTATATAATTTGCATGACTTCTGTGAATCCAAACTAACCATTACAAACACAAAAAAATGTTGCATGCTGATTCTCTACTTCTCCAAACTGGGGCATGTCGGTAATACACTGACTATCGCTAAGTACCTCATTCAACCCCACTTCAAAAAAATCCAAACCATCTATTTAAGGTTTTCTTGCACAATGCACATAGTGTACCTTGGTGTGGTCTTGTTCCTGACTGGTTATCCTATGAAGAGTATCTTCCAGCTGATTGGTCAGTGAGCTCTTGTCTCTCTGAGCTCTGTCTAGCTGCCCTTCCAACTCAGCAACATGCTGGGAGAGGCTAGACACCTGATACACACACATAATTAAGTATTTCCCTCTAGTTAGTGGTCATTAACACATCATACAAGCAACACATGTTTTTTAGCAACTAGAATTATGGATTGGAACTTAGGGGTGTCAACGTTTACAATTTTTTCTACACGTGTAAACGGGACTTCTAACTGACGTGTACCCGGTTACACGTCGGAGATTTATGATCTTTTTCTATCGCAGTTGCGCTATATTTTTAAACTGTACAAAACTTTTAAAAGTGCAAACTGCATCCCTCTCTCGCAACGGGAGCTGCGTCTGAATTTTAATATATGTCTCATAGTAAAAGTAGTCTGGAATTGGCGAGAGAAAGCAACTCAAAAAGAAGCCAAAGTAAGCTGAAGTGAGAGGAAAAAACTTCACCTTTATATCCACAAAGTTAAAAAAGTAGAGGGGGACTCTCACAAATATTCACTAAAATTGGCGAAAAAAATATGTTTTCTTCCTCCTCTTTAGACGCGAGGATATGTGATCAGGTCGTGAAAAGCCGACAGAGCACCAACCAACAATATAACATACAACAACACGCAACAATATAGGCTAAAATAACAAGCCATTAACAGTTTTTGTTTTCACCTGCATGACATTTGCGCATGGAGAAGATGATGAGCGCAGCGCTCTTCTCAAGTCCTCCGCAATCCATTCTACACAGCAGTTGTCTTGCCTGCGGATTTTTTTTTATATCAACGTAACATTGCGCCCCATGCATCTATTATGTATGCGGATAACTGCACTAGTGGGAACATTTAAGTGTATTGTTAGTTAATGTTATTTTCTGAAGCTTTCAGGCAACATGATCACCCCTAAAAATACTATATTTGTGAGAAATGAACGAGGAGGAGGAGGAGGAGGAAAAATTACGTGTGCACGGTTATTGATTTTTCTAAACAGTTATGATTTGTTATCCGTGTACCCGTTTACACGTGTAGATGTTGACACCCCTATTGGAACTCCATACATACATATACAAAAGTCCTCTATACACAGAAAAAGTGAAATAGGATTAACCGTATTTGCCAGCTCCTCTTTGTGTTTGCGGGCCTCAGCTCGGCCCTCCTCTCTCGCCTCAGCCAGTCTCTCCTGCAAGGCCTGTGCTTCTCGTTCTAGCTGTTCTCTGTGTCGAGCCAGCTCCCTAGACAACTGCTCGCACTGTACCTCCACCTGCATGCATACAAACAGATACAGCAAGACAATTTACGAGAACAACTTGAGAGGAATGTTATAGCTAAGTAGAAGAGAAAAATGCTAGTTGAGGCAACACAGCTGGAAAGGGGAGTGTATATGTTTCTCTGACCCTAGCTTTGTATAGATTTGCATCTTCTGCCATCTCCACCGCCTGTTTGACTTGGAGACAGGCTGACCACTCCCTCTGCTGCGCCTCCTGATGACTAGCCCGCACAGTGCGCAGAGCCACCAGTAATTCATCACGCTCCCTAAAACAGTGATAGACAAAAAATGCATGGCCAGTGTAAGAAAACAGGGGGGGAATTATTTTTATATGCATTTGTCTTGCTGTATGTACCGGTAGTTTCCTTTCTGTTATACATATGCAACCAACAAAAACAGTTAATCAATAAAAAACATGATCAGAAAATCCAGCAGGGGATGGCTCATATTGTGGCAGCGGCAGCTAACAGCGGCACTTCCTGTGGCAGGGGATTTTTTCATCTGATAGCTCAAATATCTCAGTATCTACCACAAGACTGATTTGGTGCAGAGTAATGTAAAGGACAGAGGCAACCTTAGTGTCTGTAACTAAGTAAAAATCCATTCCATCCAGTAAAAAGCCATTTTTGGCACATGATTATGTGCCAAATCTCAATCAGATCCTGACCGATCCTCTCGGAATTAAGCAATGAGCTAAGTTACTGCTGTGCATAAATTGGCACAGTGTCGCTTTCTTGTGTGCACACAGCTTCAACCTATTTCACACACCTGTAATCATCATCCGCTATTAAACGGAAGGGTCTGTGGCAGCTGCCTCTAACAGCAGCATTTGCTGTGGCAGCTCCGTGGGAGGTGCCTCAATCGGCGGCAGGTCTGCGGCAGCTGCCTCAACTAGCGGCACTTGCAGTGGCAGATCCGTGGGAGCTGCCTCAACCAGCAGCACGTCTGTGGCTGCTGCCTCAAACAGTGGCAGGCCCGTGGGAGCTTCCTTAACCAGCGGCATTTGCCACGGCAGGTCTGTGATGCCACAGGAAGTGCCACTGCTAGCTGCTGCTGCCACATGTCGAGCTTGCTGTCTCTCGAAAATTTCTTACCCAGGGACTTAATCAAAACATATCAAGTACAATGAGCTATACTGACACATAATCATGTATTTAAACCTTAATCTAAAGAGTAAGAAGATCTGATACACTGTGGCTAGCTTGTGACTGATTAGAAGAATATATTTGTGCATATGTGTGTGTGTGTTACCACCTACTTTGTAAGCCTGTCAATAGTCTGGACATGCAGATTTGTGTGAATCCCAGCCAAAACAGCCTCGTGCTGTGCACACTTGAAACACAATCCTGCCACACGGGGAGCTCCATCAGCCTTCAGTGCCTCTGCAGCCTGTTTCTCCCGGTGTCTCAGAACTTTCACCTCCTCACACTCCTTCTGACTGACCGACAGATCCTTCCTAAAGATGGAAGCAAAAAATGAGTTATGGAGAGACAGGGCCAGGAAGGAGATGAGGATTGCTCTGTACACTGACCTGAGGGAGATGACCTGAGCCTCCAAGCTTTCAATCTGGGCCTGGTAGATCACTTTCAATTGTTCCTGATGAACACAAATATTTTTAGAATATGTTTTTGTATTTAATCACAATGAATCAGTGTACTGAATTACACAGGGGGGAAGCAATGAGATTATGATTGTGCCACAATTTTCCATAACTGTATTTTATCTAACTGTATGGGGGCACACCACAAATACATGCACAGAACAAGCTGGAAATACACTTTAGAACCTGAAGATGTCCTGAAGGAATTATCTCAACATTTCTTCCCTGGAATACACACCACAACATTTTAAAGATACTGCAAAAATGTTATGACTGCTGAAAACCATGTAGGTTAGAGATGGAGGAGGAGAACTGAGCAGTAAAGGGAAGATAGGAGAGGAAACGGAAATCATCCTTACTAGCTCATTTTTCCATGTGCTGGGTTCTGCTTTCTGCAACACGGTGTAGCCTGCATTGGAGCCTATGTGGGTGTTGGCTGCCATACTCTCATTCACCTGAAGAACAAAACACATGAGGACAGATGATGGCCCACTTTTCCCAAGCTTAAATCTGTTAATGCTTCTACTTTATCTGTGCAGTTTACATTTCAAAGACCAAAAATACATTTCATTTTTCATCTGGGCTGTGGTTATATTTATCCATCTAGATTGTTTTGGTGTGAGTTGCCTTCTGTCTGCCTTCTCTCCAATATAATGGGACTAAATGTCATAAGTCCTGTGGTGTTCAAAGCACCAAAAAATACATATGAAAAATTCAAAACCAGTCTCTCTTTCCAAAAATCATGACCCTGTTGCTCAAAATAATCCAAAGACCTTGTTGTAAGCAGTTTTATGTAGAAACTACTTTCTTTCTGCAGTAGAATCTACCACAACTACTTTCTTTCTAATAGAAAGAAAATGAAATCTCCCTTTAATAAGTAACTTTTCATCTGATAACTTTAATATCTACAACAATACTGAATTGGTGCAGAGTAATGTAAAGGACAGAGGCAACCTTAGTGTCTGTAACTAAGTAAAAATCACAATTACTTCTACCATTTTTTGGCACATGACTATGTACCATATGTCCCATTTTCCATACACATGTGCTGGTTTGGCTTGACTCAGTTTGACTTGGCATGTCTGCCCAGCACAGCAAGGATGTGCATCTTCATCACAGCAGGGCTACATGCTTAAAGGCGTGCCTTTTAAATTATGACATTTCCTATACAGTAAATTCTCACAGTTTTCTATACAGCTTAAAGTGAATATTAAACTGTAAAGTAAAGCAGATATCTCTTATCTCAGATATCTCTTTTTCACATAATATCACAAACACAAATATCATACACTTGATTTTCACACACAGGCAAGCAGGCCCACACACACACAATACCGTGGAGTTTCGTAAGGTGTAGTCTTTCAGGGATTCATCCACAGTTTTGGATTTGAGCTCTGAATGCAACTTTTCATTCTCCACCACCACCACTCTGATGCGCTGTTTCATCCCCTGCAGCTCTTCCTGAAGTCATGCACGCAGAGAAATAAAAAATATCTAGATAAGCACAAAAGCAACAAAGATTGCAAATATGTAAACATGTACCTCTGTGCACATACCTTGCAGAATTTGACCTCAGCTTCCAGGTGTCTGATGTACTCTGATTGGTTGTGAATCATTGGGACCAAATCCTGAAAAGAATGCAAACTGGGTCTTCCCTCCTGTTGTACTCTCTAATAGAGAAAAGAAGAGTGACAATCAAAAATGAGGCAAAGCACAACAGAATGACAAGTAACATATTGATATAATGGAAAAGCCAGAATGATTTCCCACATTTATCTGTGGAGAATATATCCTAGTCTCAAAGATAATTCAGTAATAGGCTTTTTCTTGGTTTAACACATTTAAACGTTTAGTCATGCAAAGCTGCATACTCTACCTTTGGAGGAGAGAGAGCAGAGGGAATTTCTCTGCACTGCTTCAGTAGAAGACTCTTAAGCTGATTAACTACAATGCAAAAAGACACAGAAACAAGCACACACACATAAACATAAGAAGCATTTTATTATAACTTTGTGTATTGTTTGTCAACAAGATTATGAGAAGGGAAATCTCCAGGTGGTGCACAGCTATAACGTCTTTGTCAGACAGCCATCCCACAACTAATCATTGAGTCACCTGCTTCGCTCTGTGTTTTTTGGCTCCAAGCAGCCTTGTCCTCTTCGGCCATGGTGGCAAAGAAGCTGCTATCACCACGTCTGGGCTCCTCCACCTCTTCTCCATCAGGGCTCAGCTGCTCCAGAGTACTGCTCAGCTGCTGTATGCTTTGGTTGGCCCGCTCTGAATCCAATATACATACATAGACACCAGTCTCATACAGTATATTATTTCTGTGCCCCATGACAGTTCAGTTGCTGTCTATGAACTTGCAGAACTCATTTTATAACTTATAAATTAAGACAGCACTCCAATTTGACTGTTTAATATTGCCACACGGACGTTTGGGACCAGTGAGACAGTGAAAGGTGACAACAGTAACCGCAATACTTCTCCTATATAGGAGGCATATTGGATACATTTCCTTGACATCCTCATTCTTAACAGGGGTGGAAGTATCTAATTACAAATACTCAAATAATTGTTTTTTGTTTTTTTGGGACTTATACTTTATGAGTAGATTTTCAAGTCTGTACTTTTACTTGTGCTTAAGTATTCATTTCAACATGTAATCTACTTAGTTACTTTCAAAATCATTATTGAGTACCGAGTGCAATTTGAATTAATATTCAAATCTTTCATCTGCATTTTTGTGGAGCAATTCTAGAATTGTCTAACCTCTAACATCATCTTGATGCAGCAACTCTTAAAACCAATGCAGGTAAACACACAGCTCCTCACTTTCTTGCTAAGGGCTAGTCCCAGTGAACATGCAAATAAGCTTTTTTCAGATATTTTGCCATGTCAAGAACAGGTGTATTAAATAATGCCATTAATTAATGATGGCTGCATTCTATTTGGCTGGTATTGTGCCTGCTGGTACAATGTCAAGCCATACTGGGGAACTTAATAGACCTTTTTTTCACAACAGCCATATGGATGTGATAATGTGGTAAACTCAGGTGTCACTAATGATCTTAATCAAGGTCTATTTAGTCTAGCTGAGACTTTCTAGTGATCCAACATGCACAATATCAACACCCTGACTCTGTTTGACCTGAATGGAAGGTAACCTTAATTAGTATCATTGGTAACACCTGTGTTTGCACTACTATTTCATGTTAAAATGGCTGCTGTGATAAAGATTTATTTCAATAGGTCAATCGTTAATGATGATAATTGTAACGCCAATAAAAGTAAAACGTCTGCTGCAAACAAAAAGTCCAATCAATGTCATTTGTCCAGTTTAAGCCTAATATAGAAGTGCTAGCTTAATGTAACGTTACAGGAGTTCTAAAAATGTACCAAATACAATGTATTACCAATTAAAGCTGGCTTACGTGATAGTGTCAATAATTTGGAAGTAATGGTGGCTAACTAGCTAACCATCTGAAATTGGAGCATGCCACTTTAGCTAGTGTTTGTTTTCTTGGAAATGTAGCCTTAGCCAAGTGAATTCAGTTTTATCAGGATGCTTGTTCTTCAGCTGGAATCAGTTTGCCTGGAGAGCAACAGGTGGCAGTGACACGGCTTTTCTCGCCCGCACCTCTTTTTCTCTTGGTACCGTTTCAATGACATAACTTACTATAGAGCTATAATTCTGTAAACAACGCGGCAGTATCACAGGTACTGTAAACTATACTGACTAATCATTTAACGCCCCTCTCTCTTTAGCCGTTAGCAAATTTAGCATGGTTAAACGTTAACTTACGTCTGAGCTCCTTTTGGTAAACTCCCAGCTGCTCCTCTTCCTCCTCATCTGAGTCTAACGGTTTCATTGATGTATGGCTCACGATATATCACGCTGTGTGTTACTAACTAAACATGCTAGCATATGTACAACAACAACCACAACATCTCGCACGTCGTAACGGTCATCGATTCTAAGCGGTGGTGTGTTTGTTTTAAAATACCTGCCTGCCCGGAGGTCGCTGTTCTTGTTTGATACAATGAAAGCTATGTGACCGCCCGGCAAGGAATAAAGTCTGGTGTGTACCGTGCAAACTAACAACCGTCTGCTAACGGCTCACACTTCCGTAAACTCAGCCACATTCTGGGACTTGTAGTCATTGTTTGTAGTCGCAATGAGAAGGTTTCGCATCTGCCACCCTGTGGTGAATGCCGCGATTGCAACTTATTGCTCTAAATCTGAGGACGTTACAAATGATGCTGCTGTGGCCTGAAAACGGAAAGTCTACTATTATATAACTAAATAATAATAGATAAGTATTTTGAAAATACAGGCTACTAAAATATGTCCCTCCCAATCAGTTTTAGGCAAAAAACTAAGTCTAAAGTCAGAACCAGATCAGCATAAGGTTTATGGCCAAATAAGTTTTCACATATGAGGAATTTGCCTTTGTGTTTTGATGCATAACAATAAAGATAGTGAGTACAAAATAACTAACTTTCTAACTTTAATTAGCTTTATTGGCATGACCGCATAAAATACAATGTTGCCAAAGCATATTAATACAAACATTGACATGGTAATCAAAATTAACAATAGTAATACCAAAGGGGGGGGAGAGCATGAGGGGCTATGGAGTAGTAAAAGTTGTTGTTGTTGTAGGTTCATCATTTTTGATGGAAATTAGTCATTTATTAATAAGTGACATTAATCACTGGTCTTGTAGGACAGGGGCTCCACAGAGTTGCGCAACTCTTGGCAGGCTGCAACATATTTTGCTGCTAGACTACAGCAGTCCTCCAAATAAAAACAAAATAATAAAGAAAGATAAAAAGCAAGCACTGCAAGTCAAGAAACAGATAAACTATAATACTAATACTATAAATTGATAATAAAATATGAAAAACTAGAATTAAAAAATGCACAATAAAGTGTTATTTAGAGGAAAGCGTACAGTTTTGTGCTCAAACTTTATATTAATAAATGTGTAGCACTGAGGAGGGGGTGGTCTGGGTCTTGATGATACCAGCTGCAGTACAGAAGACACCCTTCTTGTGGCATGAGGGTTTGGTCCTGATGGACAGCAGCCTCCTGTTGGAGGAAACTGTATCAGAGAGTTTGTGTCAGGGATAGGAGGGGTCAGCCACAATCTTACTTGCTCGCCTCAGCGTTGTGGATGCATACAGGTCCTGCAGGAACCTTCTCATTGGAGCTAATGATAGGCTGCAGCCTGCACTTGTGGCAGCAGCATGCCAGATGGTGATGGAGGAGGTGAGGATGGATTCAGCGATGGTGGTGTTGCAGTGCCCTGTCATTGTCTTCTTCACTGGACTTCTTCAGCTCACACAGAAAGTACATCCTCTCTGGGGCTTTTTACTTGACATCCTAGGTGATAATGGTGCCCAGGAAAGAGAAGGACTCCTCAGTGTCAGCTGGGTAGTCACAGGGTGATGGGGATGGGTGGAGCTGGGCTCTTCCTGAAGACCACAACCATCTCCACTGTCTTTAGAGCAATGAGCTCCAAGTCGTTTTGACTTCACCAGGGAGTCAGATGGTCAATCTCCCACCTGTAGGCGGACTCATCCCCACCAGAGATGAGTCCAGTGAGGGCAGTGTGGGAGATTGGACTGTTGACTGGAGGTGCATCTGTTATTGTACAGGAAGAAAAGCAGAGGAGAAAGGACACCCAAGCAATATTTTGATATAAACATATGGAAAGGATGGCATGCTATGCAGAAGCAACTTGCCCCTTTTATTTCACTGCTTGTGGGAGTCCATCGACCCTCCTGTGTAAGCTGGTGGAACTAAAACACCAGTGAATTTTGGGCTTACATTCATCAGCCGTTGTCATGTTGATTTATGGGTGCTTTGTGTTAAAACATACTTATATAGTGGTGTCTTTGAGAGTATTGTTTTGCATTACCACTGAAACCCAGGTATTGCAGGATAAATGCAATGATAAATGCAATGATAAATGCAAGTGCCTGCAATACCCAGCTCTACCAACACATTAACCCTCCCATGTTAAAATGATCTCAGTAATGTGTTTCTTTACAGGCTATTATGGAGTATGTCTGCCCCCTAGTGGCCAAAAAATCACTTACTGCAGCTTTAAGAAAAATATTCAAAGCATGAATATATACAAGTATTTCTATTACTCAGTTTTTCTCCTCCTGTTAAATAAGTTTGACAAGATAAATCTGTAATGATCCTCATGGGGAAATTGTTGCTGCAGCAGATAATATAATGAACATCTAGAGAGCTATGACTGCAGTATAACTAAAACAGCTTGAATAGAGTAAAGAAAGTTAAGAGTCCTGTTGCTACACATTAAAGATCACCTGGTGTTCTTGTTGTTTGGTGCTGATGTGCTTTGCTCTGTCTCTTTCAGTTCTCTTATCATCTTATTTTGGCAGTCAAGTGAGTCACCATTCAGCACTCCCACACACACACACAAGAAGATCGGATTGCTGATATAAGGTGAACAACTAAATGAATGCATGTGGGATTACTGAGAATTGCTTTCAAATCATAAATAGGACATTTGATTGTGAAATAGTGGAAATTTTACATTAAAATGGTTCTCATTACTTTAAACCTTTCCCATTTAGCATTTATAAGCAGCATATAAATAATAAATTGCATAATGTAATGCTGCCGGTATAAGGTCATTTTTGAGTGTTTATGAATCTATTCCTCAACTATTATAACTCCTCTTGAGGCATCTGCAACTGTTTAAACAGGTAATGAATATTTGTCTGTAAAACGTAACACAGTTGTTGCAAGTTAAAATATGGTTATGACTACAACATATGAAGTATTTGTTTATTATGTTTATGTATGAAGTGTTTGTTTTTACTGTTTTTATTGATAAAATATTCATTTATTTATAAACACCTTTTCTTCACTCTCCATGAGAACTGAGCAAACGCCATCTGCTGATGAAGACCATTAGATCTATTGTCTTCATGTGAAGCATATGTATGTCAACCAGCTACTTCATTGTGTCTTGTGAGCATGTCTTTGTGAGTATAAAAGACATTCATAAAGACTGTGCATCATAAAGATTTGTTCATGTGTTTGATTATATATCATTGAATATAATTACAGCTATGTTATTCAATGTAGTTAGTTGTTCAACTTTTTAAAAGCCTTTTAACACATTAAATGCTCTCACATCTATGTGTTATAGTGTGTTATAAACAATTTAAAAGCGTTAATATACTTTCTATAAATGCCAGAGATATGTCACATTAGCGTGGTGGTGTGTACATGTAAACAATCTGGGTAAAGGTGTGCAAAAATTCCTTAAAACGCTTAGTATAAATTATAAATTAGAGTAATTTAGTGGATTAACACTTAAGATCCGAGTTTGAGGTTGTTTATCAAACACAGACTACTTGGAGCACACAGTGTTATGCATATTTCATCACTGGACTCTGTAATTTAAATGTGGAAGCTGCCTCAAGTTCCTGGCAAATATGACACATGCTTGGGGGAGTTTTGAATGACATAGTTAGAAAATGATTTTTAGCATGTCTGGTGTGTGTGTGTGTGTGTGTGTGTGTGTGTGTGCGCATGTGCGCGTGCATGCATGTGTGAGTGATACCATTCAGTGGAAGGGAGTATCTCAGATCTATGTTTGCTGCTGCTTACAAAAGGGTCAGACAAAGGTAACCATGGATACACCCTCTTCCTATTGCACAATAACAGATAACTTCCTGTCGAATGAGTCTCCACTGTACTTTTGATTTTTGCGACATTTAAGTTTTCAACAGAGGAGTCAGTGAGTCAGACTTTAGTGGTTTCATTCATAAATAGACACTGTGTTGTAATTTAGATTTGACATTTTCATTCACAGTTTTATTGTGACAGCTTAAACACAAAGTTTGGATGGATTTAAAAATCAGCTTGTTTGATTGTTGTGTAAATCTGAGTGTCTTTTTGCCCTAAAAATGTTATTGAAAATATTAATTATTGACTCCTGACCCTCAGGAGCCCATGAAGCTCAACATTCAATGCATGTTTTTTGGTTATTTTATTGAGCGTAATTTTTTAATTTTAAACCTAAGTTGACAGATTTTTTCGGCCACTTGGCGGAGTGGAAACGAGCTTTAAACACAACACTGAAATATTATCATCTTATACAGCTGATACAGCAAAGCAATTGCACATCTAGGACAGGTTCTCTATTAACTCTCTTTTGCTTTCTAACAACTCCTGAGGGAAATATCTTTCTCTTTAGCTGCTAAATGTTCTGCTATGTTCAAGTTGCCAACTTTGGCAATCATTGCTGCCGGACAGAGAGCAGATGAGAACTAAAACAGTAAAGCAGTGGGCCATAAAATCAAAACAATGCACTCAAAGACACTTAAAGGCTCCGCAGAGGTGAGGAGACCTGCAGAGTTTGGGTGATAACTCACCCAGAAAGAGCCCATGCAGACATGGGGAGAGCTTGCAAAGTCCAAACTGCACCACTGTGCCGCTTGATAAACAGTGGAGGTTTATTTTTACATTGTGGCATCATTACTTTCACTTACATGCGAGAATATGAATATCTGCCTCTCGTGCTCCACCAAAGAAGTTTCTATATTTAGTCAAAGCTACTACAAGGAAGTTTCATGTTTTGTTGATTTTGGAAACCCTTGTGGATAAAAGTGGTAGTGTTTCCACTGCTATGACCACAAAAATATTTAAAAAATAAAATTATCTAAAAAAATTATCTCCTCCTGCAACTTTTAAACTAGCAAATATACTACTCACTGCACTATGCCAGGGAAAATGTAAACACAGACTTGTTTCATCTGATTACACAAAGATTCCAACCTGTTAGCAGACATTAAGAACAACTACATAGAAATAGCTAATTTTCTTACAGATGGTCAGACAACTAGAGATAACTAGTTAACAAGTCTTTGTAGTAGCTTCGCTTTCAAATGTTACAGTATTTAATATACAGTATATGTAATATGGCATCAATTTAATATTATCATTTATAGATTTTCAGCAAAATCTTATTGCAATAATATGATCATATCATGATCATTTTTACAAAACTTCTGCTGTCCAAATAGAATTCAACTTTATTGTCTAGCCCAGGGTGGAAAATCACTTTGGTCACCCGATAAGGGAAACTTTATTAAGAACAGTGAATGAAAGACACACGAAAGAAAGAACGAAAGAACCATGAAGCTGTTTTTCATACAAAAAATGTTGCAGAGTTGAGACTTCTGAGCACATGAGAGAAGTTAGCCTTCCAAGCTTTCTGACAGAAGTCAAAGCCAAATCATGATATTTTCCTAAGCCTGCCAAAGTAGTTTGGTTGCTAAGATCAAACCAACTACTTTTGTTGCCTGAATTGAATCAAACTGCAACAGAAATTCAAAAATATTAATAATTTAAAAAAAAGGTCACCCTTAACCCCGAGTGCCCCGAGTATCTTTCTGGGCTTTCTGGGCTGACAGAGAGATTTCTGCTAGGGCAGGCTTTCTGGCAGAAATCCCTAAGGCCTAACTTCTCCCATGTGCAACTGTTGACCTCTTCATTCCAAATGATTCCATGCAAAGTGAATTTAAGATTTTAAAAATCAATAAACTGATTGATGAAGATTAATGTTTTTAAATCTAATCCATTACAATGAACACCATTTTGATTGTTTTATGCATCATCTTACGTACATTTGCCATACTTTGATGTTTACTGATCAAAAGAATTGAACAATATTCTCACTAATGTTTTCATACTTGTTTCAACCATATCACCCAATGCATGTTTTCTTGAACACACAGTTATGTGTCATTTGAATGGACAGTATTTCTCTTTGGTAGATCTCTGGTAATGAAAATAGGCAGTTTTGGCTGTGCATCTCCGTCACATTTTAGTTCCTATCTTGTCACTAATATGTTTGCTTCAAATTATCATTTTTATAATCCCATACATGGGAAGGTTTACTGCACCACACAGCACTGAGGCACTCACACATCAAGTGAAACAGCGCTCGTCTGCAAAGGAACAGTTATACAAGGGAGTGTTTGCATGCTGGGGTATTTCCAGGAAACCACATCAGCCTACCAATCTGACTGTGGTACAGGCTGTAGGATGATGAGAAAAAGCCCACGCACAACCTTGCAGCCGCACACTAGTTAAATGTCACCTCTGCCCTGCCATATATAATTATTACTGATTCCCCACCTGTCACTGCCACATCTCCCCTCACTCCAAACTCCCCCCTCCCACTGCATCATCCACTCGTCCTGACTGAACTGTGCCTTTCTTTGTGAGGGTGGGGGTTCCCGTTTATTTTTTTTAAAGCATGACGCCCTAACATGAGCCTGGAAAGAACTGAATAGTAACAAAAAAGCACCTAACCTCATCATTTGAACTTTTTTGTATGGAAATGTGTAACAATGAGGAGAGAAATAAGAACAACGGAGGCGGAGGAGAGAAGAAAAAGAGAAAATGAGCTAACCCGGTTAAGCATGGGAAAATGGTGCACTGTGCCACATCTGAACCAGGCCTCAGCGATCATTTATCTGATGACTTTTGCAGCACCCACTGTACTTCCTACACTGGAGATGGATTTGGTGCCAATAGTGAGCAGAGCAACTGCTTTTCAGCAGAAACAGAATTAGGCAACACACAATGTAGTAGAGAGAGATGGTGTAATAAGAGTGCAATGTTGAAATCTCAAAGAGCACACACAAGCACACCATATGTGCAAGAGCTTGTAGGATGGTGCACATGGTTTGTGTCACATATTCTGTGATAGTGCACACACTTTTTCTCTCCCTCCTACCACCCACACAGACACGCACACTCACATAAGGCTGGATACTGAACTTCAATACTATCAAGTATCGAAAAATGTCTTGTCATTTGATACCAAAATTCCATACCTGGATCTCTGACAGTTACTTTTATACTTTTATAGGCCAATTGTGTACAGATATTCAATCAGTTTCTTCATTTTAGTTAGGGCTGAAAGATTTAAAAAACAAACATCTAAATGCAATTATTTTGGCTGATATTGCAATTGCGATATGATTTGCAATATAATATTATAATATAATAAATTATATTCTCATTTTCATTGAAAAACATTACAGTGATTATGGTGTGAGATTTGCAGGGATCTGGACCAAAGTTTTAAAAGTTCCATTAAGTCTGTAGAATATGATGTGTAGGCCAGGATATTTCTGCACCAGGACAATATTTAATTTAAAATGGCATTTTGACACACATTTTTGAAAACTGCAGTAGGTGATTTCAATAAATTTTTGATTAACTGTTCAGCCCTAATTGTAGTCCAGTCAACAGAGTAAGGACAGCTGTTCCAGCTGCTCCCAGGTCTTTGAACAGCTTCTTCCTTTTGAGTAACTGTATCATAATGTGTAATGTAATTTTCTTTTGCTTAAAATGGATTTGACAAAATTGGTATTGAAACAAATTATGGGTGCCAGTACTGGTTTAAAAACTGGAATTTTTGAACAATACCCAGCCCCTACGCTCACACATCCACACAATAACCAGAGACAAGAACCACATTAGACAGATTTCAGATTTCTTAATAAAAATAATTCATTTCGACGACATATAAATAATTATTGAATCACACAATACAGATATCTTGATATGAATAAATACTTAACAAATAAAACCAGGCTTTTTTTCATACAATACCCTATTGTCGAAAGGTCACACAAAGAAACTTCCACACAGTTTGCATGTTTTGTTACACCTTCTGCGCTTTAAGCGATGCTCTTCCTACTGTTGGAATGTCCCTAAGCAAGTCGGAGTACCATTCCTAAATGCCTCAGCAGCTTAGACAAGTCATGTGCAACTTATGTGATCTCCTCCCAGTCGAGCTCAGTCAGTGCCCCAAAACCTTGTTGATTAAGGGGCCCCGATGAGCTGACCACTAATTGGCCTTTAATTGATTAAGGTTTGTCTAGAGGTGATTAAAGCACACAGAGATCTACGTACAGGCCGTTAACACGTGGGCTGGCCCGACAGCTTTAGATACAGTTGAATGAAAAGGCAGACCGAGAGCCTGTTTGTCTATGCTCTTCTAACTGGAGCCACAGATGGACATCTGCCTACAGCAGTGGAGCTCTTCAGCAGAAGTATGAGGGGAAAAACTGTTCCAGTTCATATCGTATTTGAGTTTGTTTGATAAATGTTCGACAGTTGAGGTTACTTTTCTTTGTATTTGGATAATATAGACAGTTATGTAAAGGTAGTGCCCATTTGGGGATTTTCAGTGTGATGGAGCTTGATAAGCTCTAGTCTGGTTACACAACAATGGAGATGTCTATCTGTGGCGCTCTAGTTAGTTCAGAATGATTCAGGCTGGCCATTTTTAAGGAGGTAACAACAACTGTTTGGCGATTGATGGCACATGTAATTTTTTTTGGCAGAAACAAAACCAAATATATCAAAATACATTAAAAAATCCCAAAACAAATTAAAAAAAACAAAAAACAGGAATGTCAGTTTTGCGTATTCCAGACGCACACGTGTGCGTTTTGTGTGTGTTTGTGTGTGTGTGTGTGTTGGAGATGAGGCATCGGGTTGGAAGGTCCTACAATATGGACCAAGATCCATATTCACAAAAGCATTTTATAGGTGGGAGCACTGATCAGAGATCACTGATCAGGCCCCTCTGGTCCATAAAATTTTAATCACTACTTAAAGGCAAAACTTATCGAGGATCAGCCCCAATACTGTGCTGTTGTAGCAGCAGCACGATACACATTCAGATAAACGAGATTAGCCAAAGCAGGCAATGGGATTGCTCTCTGAAGGTTTGAAATTGTCGCCTTGGCACATCCAGGTGGGGTGGAGCAGAGAGGAATGCACCTCTCTACAAGTTTGTTTACCAACACATCACCTCAGGCTGGGGTGGGACGCATACAATCTCACAGAGCTGTGTTTGCATGTGCATGTGTGTGCATATGTGTGTATGTGGTGGATAATCATCCAGACTTCACTCGTCATTATCTTCTCAGTTCTCTCTACGGTTGGCAATCCCCTTCTGACAGAACTGGAGCGACTACATGTGTGTGCGCATATGTAGGTATGTGTTATGCATTTCTAGGTGCTTAAGTGGTCAGTAAACAGGAAAACAACGTCCAAGGCAACAGATCTTGTTTTGGAGAAGAGGGGGAAATAAGAGGAAGGACAGGAGGAATAGAAAGAGAATGAGTCCTGTCTCGACTGTCTTCTCTGCCTTCTGTCCGCTGACACCGCCAGCATGTTGGCTACAATGGAGAGGCTTGTGTTTCTGTACATGTAGCACCAAAACTAGCAGGGGCCTGCCCTGTCTGTCTTGCACTGTTCAGACACACGTTTCCATATTTAGCAATTCATGACTTTATATAACAGATTACTAACAATGCTGAGATTAATTTGCTTCAAAATATAAACTGCTATTGATTGACTAATGGAAGAAAATTAATTCTTGATCATTGATTGCAACAGCTTTACTGGCAAATCTTTGTCTATTTTAGGCAGATGCACAAGTGTTTTGGAGAACTAAGCTTAACAATGGCATTTAATTTCGTTTCAAGCACTTCAACTTGCTTTGCTTTGGCCCGGTTTGGCTCACTTCTGCTTACTACTTCCACAGATTTGTTGCTGGGCTTTCCCAGCAACCGCATCCCTCATTCTATGCTAGACAGACAGGCAGACAGATACACAGATGGGTTAAGACAGACAGATAGACAGACAGACAGACAGACAGACGGGGGGTAAAAATCCTTGGCTGTGGTCTAGAAAGCAATGTCAGATGCTTCTTGTTATGTCAACATACAATCATTTTGTCCGGCACGATTCACTACGTACCTCTAAATACATATTGTACACAAGAGTTAAGTCAGTTGCTCTGACATGTAGCCAAACCTCTCACCCTGTGAGTGCACAGGGCACATCAGATGATAATAATTGCACAAAGAGGTATTCTGGAGGCCATGTCTACTGTGAACACACACACACATACATACATACATACATACACACACCACACACACACACACATACATACACACACACACACCAAACGCACACACACTCACCCCCCTCCCCACCCCCCCACATACACACACTCTCTCTTCACATTCTACATGGGGGGTTTGATTTTCAGGCCATAAGGTTACTAGTTAGTCACTAGCTAGTTAGTTAGTTGGTTAGTTAGTATCAGAGGTGCATTGACTGGCATGGGGCGCCCACAGCAGGGCAGCGGCTCTAGCGTGCTAGCGATGTGTCATCATCGTGTGCGTGGGTGCGTATGTGGTCAGCCGCGGTAGATTTGTTTGAAGTGGTCACACTCGTTGCAGTAGCCCTGTTTCTCTTGGTTGGCGTAGTGGTCGCAGCCCTGCGTCCGGCACCGCTGCTTGGACTTTTCTTTGGGCGCCTGCGCCCGTCTGCCCGCCTCTCTGCCCTGGCCACGTGTGTGGCACTCCGGGCAGAGGTCTGTGCAACCCGGGGACACGTTACTGCAGCCACTCCGCCGGCACTGAGTCTGGGTCTGGGTCTGGGATTGCTGCGAAGATCTGGGTTTGACTGCTCGGTCACGCTTTTTGTACAGAGGAAGAGGAGGGGATGAAAAGAGAAAGAGGAGAAATGTCAGTTGGCAACTGAAAGGCAACGTGGACCAGCAGAATATTGCAAGAGAGAAGATAGGCAGCGAGAATCACAGAAAAAGGACAACCAAAGATAGGATATGACACAATCAGGGATGGAAGTAACTAATTACAACTATTCAAATCACTGTTCAGTCATTTTTTTGGGTACTTGTACATCTATGAGTATTTTTTCAAGTCTGTTATTTCACTTGTACTTAAACCTATGATATGCAAGTTCAGCTGCTAGGGGTCTCTCTCACATTAAACAATAACATTGACATTGTCATTAACAATGACATATTTTGATAACATCATGAAGTAGCATGGGATCATGGGAGTTGTTTACTTCACTTTTAAACCACCACCACAGCTGATGAAAATCTATCTGATGTCATGGATGAGGTCATGTATTACAGCTTTATTCACGTTACGTTAAGTCACATTCACTGACTTCCTTCCCAATTCTGGTGTATATTGTGAATTTCTCTGTTTCAACATTATTGGAAACATTTGGTATAATGTAAGCACACAGCTTAACAACATTTATAAAATGTGTAGTATCTTTGGACATTTTAAGGCAGAAATATGACATATAGGTTTAAGTAAGCTTTAATATACTTAGTTACTTGTAAACTATCTTAGTTTGATTAGACTAAATGGGCCAATAAAAACCATGACATATAAACAAAAAAACAAAATGCTGCAGCAGGCACAGGTTTGGAGGTGACTGTGATCAATGACCAGAACAGTGCAGGAGTTGGGGGTAATTTAGACTGAAGATTTGGAGAAACAGAAACTGCCTTTGATTGAATTCCTGCTGCTGATAATGCATTCAACACCAATAGTTAAAAATAACTAGTACTCTCTCTAAGTAGTTTTTGAGAGTACTTCTACATGAGTACAGATTTTCATTATTTTTCCGAGCACTGGACACAACCAACAGATGACAAAGGTGAAGTACATCAAGGGAGAAGGAGTTCAGAGGGTATGGCAAACACCCACCATGACCAAAGGAGGGGAGTGTGGGGTGCGATGTGCCACTTGATTGAGCCGTGCGCTTTGCTCTTTGACGTAGCACTTGTCGCAGTAGCCCTCCAGCATCGCCTTGCCAACGGCACCACACCCAGGCCCACGACACCGTGAAGCATTCTGGAAGCCTGCCTCCAAACCGTGCCGGTTCTGCACCGGGGCAGGGGGAGGGGTCAGGTCTGTAATAGACAGTGGCAAAATAAGCAATGTCCAATCAAATCCAATGAAATAATAATACATGAATTTATACCATGCAAAACAAATAGACAAAGACTTTTAAGCATTGGTAAGACATTTTCTATGTCTGGAAAATGTATGTCTGGTTTGTGTTTCAGGACTTACGGTGGTTGGTCTGATAGTCTACGTAGCAAATAGTGCAGAAACCCAACTTCTCTGGCGTCCCAAAGAACTGGCAGCCAGATCTTTTACAAGGGCGGGCCAGAGGGGCTTGCCAGGCTGAGGTGTGCCCTGGGGTTAGGGTGAGGCACGGCCGCTCAGCGTCCCTGGCCTGACTCCAAGCTGAAGACGAGGCCTCAGTCCTGGGGTTGTTCTGCTGTGGCTCTCCCCTCTCTGGAGCCTGCTGTCTCTGCATGCACGGATGACACAGGCCATTGAATATCCTGAACGCCTCCTGTCTGCACATGCTGCAGCGCTCTGTCTCTGTCTCACAGCCCCCCCACTGCGTCCAGCCGGAGCCCTGGGCCGGGTGGGGGACTATAGGCCCCCCATTGGGCCCCGGGAGTCCTGTAGCAGCCGTTCCAGCTCCAGGGGGTCCCTGGTTCTGCCTAGAGTTGAAGCAGCGCTCGCAAAGTCCATCATGCTCCACACTGAGGGTGAAGAGGCAGCCGGGTGTCTTGCACTTCATGGCGTGAGTTTCACTGTACAGGCTGAGGCTGGGGGCAGTGGGTGGGGCTGAGCGGGGGCTGGATATCACCACCCCTCTCCCAGACGAGGAGGATGGCGGGCTGCTGCTTCGGGCTCCTCTGGAGCTCACCTCAGTCTCTGATCCCCCTATCACTCCCACCCCACCTTGTACCCCTCCTCCCTTGGTCTGCACAACCCCTTCTATCCTCGCTCCTCCACCTGTAGTGGCCTGTCGCTTCTCAAAGCATTCATGGCAATGAGGCTGTGTGTCTACAGAGACATAAAAGGTGCATCGTGGTGTGGCACAGCGAATCTCAATGAGGGAGAGCTGGGAGACGGAGAAGGGTGGTGGGCGCTGCGGCTGGGCGGCCCAAGCCTGCTCCTTGTCCTCCTGCCAGCGCTGATACTCATGGTTGACAAGTTGTAAGTAGTCCTCCATCAGGTTCATGTCTTCAGGGAGGTTGCCCTCGTCCAACCTTGAGACAAAGACATACAATATGGTTCTTTACTTATTTGCACTTTTTGTGATTTTATACATTTTTTGGTTACATGAAAAGTTAACATTGTCATCAGTGTGTCACAAGATTTCAAGAAGTTAAAGAGGAAGAACTTTTGTATTACAAAATCTGAGATCATCAACCTAAAAATAAACGTCTTTATTCCTTAGTTGCAACATGACCATGGATAAGGCTCATACAACCCCACTTCAAAAAAATCCGACCTGTCCTTTAACATTGTAGCCAGAACCTTCAACTGGGATATCAATCTTTTACTCTTTCTCTTCTATTTTGTCATTTAGGGGACAGAGTTTATAATCTGTAGGTACCGTGCAGCATTAATGATCCGTGTGGCATCATATCCCAGGCCTATGACGGGGATCTCTATCAGTTGCAGGTAGTCTTTGAGAAGCCTTTCTTTCTGCTGCTGTTCTCTCTCCATCAGGAAGTGAACTTTCAGCTCCTCAAAGCCCCCCCGCCCTGGGTTGATCAGCGGTACCGCTCGGATCTCTGGGAAATTCAGACCAAGACGTTACATAGAAATAAAAACATGAGCAACTTCATATCAGGCCTCTTTCTTTCTGTCTCTTAGTGTTAATACCTGGACCGCTGTCTTTGATGGTGATGAGGGGTGCAAAGTGCTGAGAGTCGTAGCCGAGCACTATCGGGTATTTGTAGCACTCTGTGGGCAGCCAGTGTAGTGGCAGATAAATCCCACCAACATTCAGAGGAGAGATGGAGGAGCCAGATTTCATACTCCTGACCACCTGGTCTGTTGATAGGACAGTGATTTAAGAGATTTAAAAATAATAATGAAATATGTCTTTAGTACATATTTTATATGACATATTGTTACCATGTTCATGAATGAAATCAAACTTTTCAGCTTCCCTGAGAAGGTAAGTAATTTGGGGATTTTGATGAATAATCAAGTATGCAGAGAGCCATTACAGAAATTTTTGATACACAAGTGCACAACAAAGAACTTTAAGGTGTCTGGTCAACCCTTTAAAATTAATGTGTTTTGTTATTTCATTATGTGCATCAGAACAACATCCTTGGAAGCTCAAATATAGTTTAAAACGGGTTTCTGCATACAGTTTATAAAGCAAACATCCACTCTACATCCACTAACTGAAACAGATTGGAGGTGAAATCAAACACTATGAACACTTCAAAACAACTAACAGCAAAATGTTGAGGCATGTGGTTGAGGAGATACCCTCACCTCCTCTATCACTGGAAGACATGTTGAAACAAGACTAGTGTGTCTTTAATATCTAACAAGTAGTGATAAAACATTTTGAGATGATAAAAGGGGGAATACCTGCGATGACGATGATGGGTCTGCGGAGAATGTTGGAGAGGATGAAGATGTGAATGTCCTCCAGAGAGTCAAACTGGAGGCCGTTGCTACTGGAGACCGGAGATGCCATCTTCACAATCTTGTCCCATTCCTCCTCCCAGTTCTATGACACCACACACAAATAATTAGGATATAAACTTTGGCTTTAAGTCTAAAATGACTATGTCATGATAATAAAGGTATTTCATTGTTGTCAATGAGATTCAAACAAACTCAATCTGAGGCCAGGAAGTGCCCTTACGAAAATAGGAAAAAAGGAGGATGTATGCAGATAATTTGGCTATGAAAACACAGAAGCAATAGAGGACATAACAAAGGCAAGGACTGAAATTTTACTGTCTCACTTGCACATAGGTTGCATGTTTTAGCTCAGGTTTCTGCTGTCTATAATAATCTCAATGCAGACTAATGGAAAAGGCTTTTGACATGGACCTGGTGGACCTTCCTACCGTGGTGGTGTATCGGAGTCCAGTCTGAGTGAACTCCTGTGACTGGATCAACTCTGCCTGGAAGCGGTCTCTAAAGACGCCAGTGTCCGTCTCTTTCAACACACTATGGAGGGCTTTACGCAGCACCAGGTCTGTGTCCTGAACACCCAGCATGTACTGAGAGGCCGCATGGAGCAAACAGTTCCCATCCCCTACAGACACACACAGAAGAGGCAAACACATATGATATTAGTGCTACGGGTAGTTGGTTTTGTTCACGGGACAGAAACTTCTAAAATTGTGCACACGCACATGCAAACGCAGTACACAGCATACACAACAGACCATTGCAGTGCATGCACACACAAGCGTAACAAAAGTCTGGGGATTTCCAGGCCATCGGGTCGGTTGTTGCACTATCTGGTGTCTAGACTATTATATGACCCTCACATGTCTCAAAGTATGCACACAGTACAGACAAAGCTCCGCTTTTATCCAGCTGACCTGAGAAAAAAAGCCCTTTCTTTACCTGAAATGCATTTTTGAAAAATTAAATGCCACTCTTATACTACATTAATTAATGAAAAACAATTTAAAAAATTGTTGCCTCATTTCATGTCGAAGAAAACTACTTCCTCTATATTCTACTAACCGTCCAGAGAGATAAAAGGTTGGTTTCTCAAAAGGCATTTGTGCGTGAGAGCTAAACTAAAAAACCTTGGAATTTTATTTAGTCTCCAATGGCAGCGCTGGGTCTTTTTCACATTGTGAAACAGGAGAGCCCATGTTTGTCAAAGTGTGTAGCAATGAAAAACCCTGTTGCCACACTAAACACAGGAATTTCCCTGCGCTAACTTCTGCCTTTTGTGCGTGTGTGTTCCCCTCCTATGATCCCAACTCATCAATGCTACTCAGCTGGTCCTGGACTTTCCACAGGGGTGTGGCTTGGACAGGGTGGAATGTTATCTTTTTAACTACTGCTATCAACGCCCGATGAAGGCTGTGATTAATGAGCACTGACATAACATGTGCACTCACGTATCCCAATGTACTGTAATGCGTATATTCTGTCTCAGCCTTTATGATCTGTCCTCCTCGGCTCCTCAGTAATGTGTACGGTATCAAATGGGTTACTGATGCTAAAATGATACTTTTAAAATAAATAATGCCTAAACCATTATTTTTTAATTAAGAAGCACAAAATAACAGTTGCAAACATTAATCTGCAGGGAACCTGCACTCTGCCTGTCCCCCCCCCCCCGATTGTTTTGCTCTGCTTGGGACACTTTACCAACCCAAAAGATTGATATTGGATGTCCTGGGAATGAGGCGCAACATTTTACCTTTAACTACACTAATTTAACACTAAATAGCAGTTACAGTGATAATAACTAAATACATTTTTAGTTGATATTCTAAAAACTCTAGCTTCAGACATCAGTAATTCTTTTGCATAAATATTATGATACTTGCTATCCTGAAGAAAAGCTGCTTTCATCATAAATGTTTACCTGGAAAAAAAACCTTACGCATGCACACCATTCTTTGTACAATAGTACAGCTTAAAAATCAAACTTTCAGACCATAATAATCCCAATCCAAGAGCTATTCACATCACGAGAGCTAACCCCTATACAGGTAAAGTTATTTAAATTACAGCTAAGGAAAGGTTAACCTACAAAAAATCTGAAATGAGATCAGTTTGTGGTGAGTGTCATGTCATAGGTGAAACTGTGATCAGATTTCTCAAAATTACATTATCTGTGGCGTGAGATGACTGCAATGTGAGATACAGTTGTTTTCATTCAACTGAAGCAACAATCCCACTGTACTTTGAGAAAAAAAACATCCACTTCTATTTCAGACTAGCTAGCTGTTGTTGCATTTCGGCGCTCTTGCATCACTCTCAACAAAAACATAAAGTGCACAGCTCTCTAGTGAGAAAAGGCATCCTCAACAGCACCATCCTCAACAGAGATATGTACACAAGCATACAAGAAAAGGCACAAACACCAAATAATCAGTTCCTCTTGTGCACAAAATCACACAGACTTTTGACCCTGAATTGAGCTGCCTGCCGACTAAAGATGAAAGACGGTCTGCTGGTCCCATCTGTCTAAATATAGACACTTCCTCTGTGGCAAGCTGGGACACTTCCTGAAAACACACCAGTGTAGGACCAGACTTAATCCTCATCTGGTTGCCATCCAGGTGACACTTAGCACAAGTTTGCAGTGTTGTGCTTTCCAATGGGGCTCTAGGTTTGTGTCGCACATCAGCCACTATCCCACTCTTTGTCTGCAAGCTGTCTTGTGAGAACAAAACAAGTCCTGGCCTGGATTACTTTTTCTTCTGCTCTGATAAGAACTGGAGACATTACAGCACAGTACATTTTATTTTTTTCAAATAATTTTGATACCATTTTAAAGGGATAGTTCAGGATATTTGATGTAGGGTTGCATGAGGTACTTTATATATTCAGGTATATTCAGAGTATTAACCACAGTAGGGCTCTGTCAGCACACCCCCAGTTAGGAGAAGAAGAGACGAATATCAGGAAGCTAAGCAATTACCTGTGGTGGACGAGGTCAACAACAAAAGGTATTTTAGCCACATAAAAATGGTCCACCTAAAAATAGCAATATTAGTTTAAGTGTACACCATATTTGGAATAGTTTCACCACTTGACTTTGCCGTCAGAAAGCCTTTTCTGATGAGAAAATTCAGTTCTATCAGTTGAATATTGCTTGTTTCAAGCCAAAATCAGTAATTTTACATTGCACAACACAGGAGTTGCTGGTCTCCTGCTACCCTGATCTGTTAGTTTGTGTTACTGTGTGACTTTAGTGTTTTAAAAGGAAAGTTCAGATTCACCAAAGTCACACAGTATCATAAACAATCCAACCAATAGAGTCAGCGGTACACCAGCAACTCGTGTGTTCTGCAAGATTAAACTACTGATTTTGCAAATGGAATCTGGTGGCGCAAGAGAGATAGTGATATTCAACTTACATAATGTTCCCTATTGGACACATGCTGATCTACTGTAGCTAATACACTAACTATTGGTGAGCACCTCATTCCACCCAACACAAAATAATTCAAACTGTCCAAGAGGAGAAACCTGAAATCTGTGCTTATAAGGCAAGAACCCTGTGGCAGTGTGTGTGTTTGTCCTCTCTGCTACTCCAGTATGTAGAGTCAGTGTGTTGTAGCTGAACAAATCCTGCCTGTTGGGGACACATGACAGACATGGGATGCTGTTTGGGAAAAACCCACGGATGCATCCTAGACATTTAAGACAGAAGGCGCACTGAATTTCAAACACACATTTCTTCACTGGGTGGAAAAGTTGCATGAAACAGAAAAGCAGTTGTCTTGATTGCCATGGAGAGAGCGTTTTATGACGCTGTTTTGCTTTTATAATGGTCAGTTGTATTTCTTCTAGCCTGGGAATCAAGTTAAATGGTAAAATCACATAGATGATGACCTAAGAAAAAGACCTCAGGCTAACAGGTAAATTTACGTCCCAGACGATGTGGAGACTTTGACTTTGAGAAGCTTGATTAATATGACCCGCTCTGACTGGACGCTCACTGACGGACTTCTGCTCCCTCACGTTCTCTCTCCGTATGTGTGTCTGCTGAGCTCCAGTGACTCAGCAGCAGTCAGTCAGTCCTCTGTGTGTGTGTGTGTGTGTGTGTGTGTGTGTGTGTGTGTGTGTGTGTGTTGTCCGTCCTCTGCTCAAAGTCACGTCTGGGTCCTTCAGAGTTAGACGCTCTGGCTCTACATTCTGTCTCATCTTTATGACATCATCTTTGCAAGACAGGAAATTCCATCCAGGTTACCGTCAGCAGAAGTCGGACGAGTTTGTCATCAATTCTGGGGTCTTTCTGAAGAGGAACCATGAGAGTTACAGTAACTACTTTAGTCATTACTAACTTCACAATCGCCAGGGGCCCTCACAAAGAGTTTCAGTATTTATGAAAAACAAGCATGAGGATGCAACACACAAAGCAAGTTCCTCATCCATCCAGTAAATGTTCAAAGTAAATTCTGAGATGAGGTCGATGCAGGAATTTCTCACTGTTAAGTGTTAATTGCTTCCTATGAGAAAGAAAGAAACTATTTCCTTTGGAAACTCACATGTTTGAGACAAACTTGTAACGCAGCTTGATTTCCGCTTCCTTCTTCTGTTGTGAATGCTATGGCTGATGTTTCCCCTCAAAGATTGTTTTTTCCCCCTTGAGTAAAAATAGACCTGATCGTGATGTACACACTAGATGTGTAGAAATGAAACAGTATGACAATTTCATGTCACCGTTCACAGTTATTATTATCGCAGTTTTGTTAACAAGTGCCGGAAAGGTTCAAAAAGTACTGATAACCACACACTGAAATCATTTCACCAAGTTTTATATTGAAAAACTCTCAAAGATTTGAAATGTCATTATGTTCTTTGTGATGTAGATGTTTTCATTTACACAAAACAAACACATGGTGCAGCAGTGCCTGCACCGGGAGACTATTTCTAACTTTTGTTGATGCTGGACAGTATTTACTGTAAGTTTTTAAAAGCGTGGTAATCAAACACAGTTTAAACGATAATTAAAATTTGAAATGGTAATCCTAATTGTTTGGAATTTTATTGCGGTTTATTGTGAAAACATCTTTCCATCCCGGTCATTAGTTGTGTCCACGTGGACTCCACCTTTCCATGTGGCCACTACAGACACTGATCTACCGTGTATGGAGCACTTCCTCCAAGCAGACTCCAGAAACTAGTATACACAGGACTGGTAAGCGATCATGTTCATGTTCACATCCGTTCAGGACTATAATAAAGGTCCCAGTGAGCTGTGACACACCTGCTGCTAATACAGCAACATAAACCTACATCAGTCAGTCAGGCAGGTGGGGAACTTAAGGTAAGATGTTTTAAGATTCACCAACATTCCCAATTCTTACTAGAGTTGTCATGATACAGAATTTTCTTCAATACAAAAGCCACACGAAATTTGCTGCAAGCCAAGTTTAAGAGAGGACAATAAAGACTGAACGAGCACTGAAATAATTTTTCTTATAGTTTTGGTACTTTCAATGCTATATTTAACAGATACTGTATCTTTTTAAACATGTGGTCTCAAAAAAGTTTGGGACAAGTAACAAAAAAGTATCTGTACATTTGACAACTTCACTAAAGTTGTCACAATATCAGAATTTTAAATGTTGATTCAATGCTAGTATTAAAAAATGATACTGAAGACCTCATCGATACCACAGCAAAATGGAAAAAAAGTTCTAGACACGCAAAACAGATAAAAATAACAATCCTTTTTTAAATTAACAACATGCACACAGTGCTGGTACAGAAAAAGTCACTGAACACTGTTTAATGCGGCAGGCCAAGTTTGAGGAAGGACAATTCAGACTGAGCGGAACTGAGGTCTTGAATGAGATCATAGATCATTTTTTAGGGCTTTGGTTCTTTCGGTGCTACAATTAACAGATATTGTAGCATTTTAAACCTTTGGCATTGAAAAAGTATTTAAGTATCGATACTGACAACCTTACGACTCACACACTCACACCTACACAGAAACAGCGGGGACATACCCCTAAAGTCGTAAATGAAAAACTGTGGAAATAGTCGGGTCTGAAACATCACCGACAGTAAATAACAGTACTTCATGTGACGCCAGAGAAATTCCCAGCACAGAGCAATGATCAGAAGTAATCAGGCCCATGTCTGAATGTTTGCCTACTCTGGGATGTTCCCGTGTTACGACATCCACGTAACAGAAAACATGACTTAGCAACGGGCTGACTGAACTCAGCTCCGCACAGTCAAACCAAGGGGGCTGCTGAATGAGTGTATCTGAAAGTGTAACCTGTGTCCCTCCATTGTTGTCATTTACAGTAACCCTGCCTGTGAGTAATGACATCTCAGAATTTACATATCAAATAGCCCTGACTCATAAATACGCACCTCCTCCAATCATAGAAAATGAAACAAAAGCAAAACACATCCTCCACATCACTGCTCTGTGAACAACGAAGGTCGCTACAGTTACTGAAATCAAGGAACAAGAGTTTGACATCAGCTCTGTGACCCATCTGTTGAATTGTTCCTGTTGTTGAACTTTGGATTAAATGCCAGCAGAGCCTCCCACTCCAACAGCATTTATTCATAATGATCCAGAAATACACAAATAAAGTAGTAAACCACATATTTATGTGATAAAACATCTCCAAGTCTCACTAAAATGTTTCCTACTTTACCCTCGAGTAACAAAACCATTAAGGCCTGGTTTATTGGAGTCTCCAAAATCAAAATCCTTCTTACCATTGGTACGTAACGGCACCATCTTCTTCACCTCCCGACACCAGTTCAACTTCTTCTCCTGCTCCAATGATGCCTGCATGGCTCGGTCCAGGATGGCGGCCTGCACCACCTCCCTGAAGGCCTGCGGGAAGTGGTTCATGGCGATCATCTCCAGCGTGTACCGGTGCATACCCCGCAGGTGGTGCATCAGGCCGCCGCTGGTGGCTGGCTTCACCACGTCGTTGGGTACTCGCTGACGGATCTTCACCGCCTTCAGCAGGTTGGAGACAAACAGGAATTTGGGGAGGAAGTTCTGACCCTGCGACATGGCGGATGCGTGGCCAGATGGATGGAAGGAGGGGAGGAAGAGGAACGAGGAGAAGGAGAGGAGGAGGAGGAGGAGGAGGAGGCACCAACCACCGCTGACCGAACAACGTGGAAACTGGATGGAGACAGAAGGGGAGTGGATATGTTATTTCACAGGAGAGTAAAGTAGAAAATAATAGCATATAGACTGGTGGGAAATTTTCAGTGGAGATTCCCCTTCCTTATTAATTGAGACTCAAGACACAACTTAATTTACAGTTTTGTTCGGGAAACCACCCAATGCACAGGATCAACGCACTGTGAAAGCTTACTGGTGCTTTTCCACTCAAGATTCTGGTGGGCCAAATGGAATAAAGTATACAAAGAACCCTTTGTTTGCTTGTTTGTTCTTTTAATTCTCCTTCTTGCCTTGACGGTTTTTGAGTTTCCCCCAAACAGGGCGTCCCAGTGTCCCACTGAGCTCAAAGCCTTCCAACTATAAACTGGTGTTTTCCAGACTTGAACTGAGGGCCACCCAGGGCTTCCCGGGCTGCTGGGAAGGTCAAACTGACTGCCCTGAAGGCCTGATCCCTCACCAACACCTTTCTGTTGCAGACAAAACTGTCGGCCTGTATTAAGCCCACTGAAGACATAGAGAAAGGCTAGGAATTATTGGAAAGTTTTCAATACTAGTGCCAGTATGATGCCACAATGATACCGTGCCCATACATATCATAGTTTGTTCTCAGTACATCACTGTTTAATGTTGTTTTAACGCAAGCAGCTGTGCAAGAAATATGGCTTGTTTCCTGATTTAAGTCGGGGAATTTTTGTTTGAAAGATAAATAGCATAACCATGGTAACCGAAGCTTTTTCATGAAAGGAACTCCATCTGAGTATTTCCTCTTTATTTTTAGGTTTTCATCAATCAATACTCAAACTAGGATCAATGGTCAACCCCATTTCTTCCCTTGTTGTTCCAATTTCCAAAAAATTTGATAAAAGTTAAAAAAGTCAGCGGTGTCAAAAGTACACACACTCTTTACTCAAGCAGAGATACATATACTTGTGTAAAAAAAAGTTTTTAGTAAAGGTAGAAGTACTGACTGAACTTCTCTTCTCAAGTAAAAGTGAAAAAGTACAGGTTCTGAAATGTGCTCTAAGTGTAAAAGTAAAAAGTCACCATCTGAAGGACATTTCTACTGGCTGTTCCTTTGCAAAGCTACCTGAACCTCACCTTTTCTATGAGGGTCTCTTGTGTGTTTCGGCTCGTTAAGTCTTTTATGTCGTTCTCGTCTTGTTACATCTGTCGAACGTGATATTCACTGATGGATACTTTAAGGAACTGTCGTCTTTGTGTTATTCTCCTATCCATTTAGTTTTAAATCTGTCTTGGTGTTGAAAAGGCAGTGCGCAATGATGTAAAATAAAACAAGAGGATAATTCCCCTCAAATGCATCATGACTAAAGTAACAAGTATAAATGTTAGGAGAAGAAAGTACAGATATTTGTGTTAAAACATAGAGAGACTATAAAGTAAAAAGTTGTCAGAAAAATAAATATTCAGACACGTGTGAAATATTTGTACTTCCCAACTCTGAAGATGTTCCATCCTCCTTTTGGTGGGGATCCCCTACAACCCACTCAAAGACCCCTGTTGGTCCCTGGACCCCAGTTTGAAAACCACAGGCCTCAACAAGACCAAGAATGTGACCTAACAACGGATACTAACTTTAAATAGTTGAGAGATTTAATACTTACTGCCATATTTTGGTTGGCTTTGACAGTAGAAGTTTTGCAAAAGAGTAAAGTAGTTGCCTAAGTGCCCCACTGTTATGGTTTTAAAGGAATATTTCACTCAAAATTAGGCTAGCAAAATCTGTCTCATCTTGTAAATCTCTTTTAAAAACCACACATTTATAAACCAGCTTTTACACAAACCACTACCTATGTCCTGCCACTTGGGAGTCTAGAATCACTTAAAGAAAGATAGCTGATTGTTGAGTCTCATTCCCAGGATGTCAAATACCAATGTTTTGGGTTGGTAAAGTGTCCCAGCGCAGCAAAATAATGAGGAGCACAGACAGAGAGCAGGGTCTTTGCAAATATAGCCACCACCACATACTTCTAGTAGTCTTCTAGTCATCATAAGTGATGATTGAAAAGGATTATGTTTCTGAGTCTATACATTGTTTTATTAGGAAAATATATTATTCCTTTAAGAGTCTTTGTTTTTATTGTGTTTTATTTGTTTTTTTCCTTGACTCCTATTTTTAAGTTTTAGGCCCACACTTGTTTGTAAAGTTGGGGCTGCTCCAAATAATGTCTCTGTTTGCTGGTGTGTATTTAGTTCTATATCAGCTTACCTCACATATTTACCTTTTATCGTGTATCATTGTAATACTGTATGTGAAGCTCTTTGTAAACTTTGTTTTTAGACAAATGTTATACAAAGTATCATTATTAAAGCTACTACAAGGAACTTTGTTTGTATTTTGTTGATTTAAAAGGCCTGTGTGGACAAAAGCGGTGGACAAAATATAATGGCAAAAACGAAAATGATCTAAATCTCTTGCTTCTTTTTAACTGGCCAACATACTGTTCATTGTAACTCTGACTGGGAAAATGTAAACAGAGGCTCTTTTATCTGATTTCACAAAGAATCCGACCTGCATTAAGAATATCTATACAGAAAAAGCTGATCTTCTCTAGGATGGTCTTGTTCGCTTGTGTAGGTCATATAGAGGCATCAGTGTTGTACTCAGACTGCTTCATAACTAGTTAAAAACTCATTGTAGTTGCTTTAAGTACAGTAACAACATATTTAAACTTCCCACTTCTGAAAATACTCTATTCTTCCTTTTGCTGGGGACCCCCTACAACCCACTCAAGGACCGTTGTGGTTCCACAGACCCCAGTTTGAAAACCACTGGCCTTAATAAAACTGAGAATGTGGGCAACCATTTGATGCTAACTTTAACTACTTGACAGTTTTGTTACTTCACACTACATTTTGGTTGCCACTTTGACATTAGAAGTATTGCAGAAACGTAAAGGCTTGCAACTGCCACTCTTTGAGGTTTTAAAGGAATATTTCGCCCAAAATGAAGGGGCTGTCAGCACATTCACAGTTCACAGGAAGTAAAAAGTGGTGGTCAGCAAAGTAGGCCTGGAGTTTTCTGCTGACTTTTTAACTTCCAACAACATCCTCATATCTTAGAAGCTGCCAGTCAGTGGAGATACACTTTAAAGTTCATGCAATTACAAAAACACCTGAATACTTGGCTTGTAGTGGCCTCTGTGCCTTTACTACCCAAACAGCAGCAGCAGCAGGTGCAACAACAGACTAGGCCATGCTAAAGGGCTAGTCACTCACATAAGGGAGCAGACAACAGACACCTGGCTGTCAGTGAGCATGTTGACACGGATCATTAATGGCTGTTTGGTGTGTTGGCACCGCTGGCAGACTTCAGGCAGACAGACAGTGGCACAGCGGTGGACGCTGCGGTGTAAGGATGGCTGGCTACACAAAAACACAATAACAGGAGACTTTGCTGACGTTAAAGGCTTACGTAATTCCAATGACAACTACCTTTGAAACAATGTAGCCTTCACCCGCGTCTCACAGCGCGGGTATCGATACGGTGTGGCGGCGGCGACGCTACATTTGTTTGTTTAAATGCCCCGTTATCCGCTCGAGGGTGACGTCTTTGTAAACAATGGCTGTCAAAGCCACTGTCGTGAGCAGGCTTCAAGCTTCCTCCATGTCCCCACAAACACGACCATACACTACTCAAGGCCCAAACGTGATGTACCCAGCGGGTCTCACACCCCTCCTCGGTGAGACATGTTGTCCACATGTGGAAGCTCAGGCAGAGAGGACGGCTGTCTTACCTGTGTAATATGTCGGGGTAATAACAAAGCCCTCCCGGATGCTCAGGCTAGTCCTCTCTCAGCCACTTCACTCAGCCTCACCGCAGCGCTCCTCGGCGCCATTCAACCTTCTCTTTCCTCCACTATCTGAGCAATGTTGGAGCCCTCGCAGCTTTGCGAAGCCTTTCAAAAGAGTACACACGTCCGCTAGAGATAGTTTGTGAAAAAAGGAAAAAGCCCAAGTCAAGGGGATTTCCACACGGGGACTTTCCGTCCACCCATTTTCCTCTCTCTCTCTCTCTCTCTCTCTCTCCCTCTCTCTCTCTCTCACACACGCAACCTGGCCAGTTTTCGCCAGGGGGCGCTCCATCTATCTGTCTGACTCAATACTGAAAAGCATATCCCACCTACTGTGCACAAAGGAGCGTCACTGAGGGAGACAGACAGGTCGCGTCATACTCTATTTCATGAGACAGCCTTAGAAATAAATCATTATCCTGCAATGAGTCCAGCAGCCTCAGCAAATGAGTAAGGAAAACGAAAGAAAAACTTATCATCTTATGATAAGCATTGGTTAGACTCTGACTACCTGACTGAATGTATGCAAGTGTGAGTACAGTATTTCAATTAAATGTATTTAGGATACGTATTTAATTAATTTTTGCGCATTTAGTTATTTGTATTTTTCTTAGCATTAAAAAACAGGATGTAATATGTAACAAAATACTTTAAGAACTTGTATTTGAGATACTTAAAGGAGCAATATGTAACAATTGTACGTACAAAAATTAGTACTTTTGTCTTAATAGCAAGCTGGAGCTATGGAAAGCATATTAAATAGGTTGAAATCCTATTTAATATACTGTCCGTAGTTGAAGTGAGTTGTTTCGCCCTGCCCCCTCCTCCCCAGCCTTGTAGAAGTGTAGGCAGGCTGCAGAAACACTGCAGGACCACAAGACAAGCACAACATAGTCATTTGACAGTAACAAGCAACTACAAGTCCTGCACTGTAAGATAAGCTGTTTATAACTGTCAATGCTAAGTTATCCTGAAAACAAAAGCCCACTGCTTCAAAAATACACACTGGGAGTTGGAGTTCAGTGACTGCCTGCATTACTGCCTCCCAGACTCCATTAACACATTGCTCCATTTATCTGGTATAAAGATCTACCCCTTCTAAAAAATTATTAATGATTTCTTACGACTCATAAACAGACAAAGGAGGACACTGCAGCTGTAGCGTTGTTGTCAGAGACATGTTTCCTTAATTTGTGATAACATATTATGTTCAATTTATGATCTTTGTCTTCAAACATTTTACCCCAGGTTCAAACTGTATAAAAAAACTGCACAAAATTTACCTTATCACAACAGTGGGCTTCAAGACAGACGGAGGCTAGTTTGACTACAGGGAATACAGTACACAGATCATTTACAGTGGCTCTGACTCTGAGGACAACAAAGACACAGCAGGTCCAGGTGGGGACAGGAGAGGATACGTTATGATACATTTAATGAGCAAATATTTTTAATTTTCTAACAGATACTCTTTGATGAATTTGTGTCCGTCTCTGGGTGAGCACAGGTATTGCAGTGATGATGTGATACCATTTTTCAGAGGGATATGATGTCTTGCTCACGGACACTTCAGAAGCAGATGTGGGCCCTCTGCTACCATGCTGGATGCATGGGTGCACAATTATTCAACCAATCAGTTTCTCCCTCCGCGTTTCTTACAGTAGTTAGAAAATGAACTAGTTGGACAAGAGACACTTTGGCATGTCGTACCAGAAAACCCACAGGTGTGTTAATGACTGCTACATTCCACTTAGGGGAGGTCCTTCTATTGTGCATTCTGGTTCATTGTTAATAGGAAACCTATTGGAACTGAGCCTTGATTATTATTAAGTCCACCTGTGTTTTTCCTGTTTTGACAAGTCAAAATGTCTGCTGTGCAACCAGTGCATTGATAGAACTTTTTTTTCACAACAGCCATATTGATATGAAATAGTATGGGTAAACACAGCTGTTACCAATGATACGAATTATGACCTGAATGGAACAGGACCTTAATCAGGATCATTGGTAACACCTGTGTTACTATTTCATGTCAAGTCAAAGTCAATTTTATTGTCAATTCCGCGATATGTTCAGGACATAGAGGACTGCAATACAAGTATGAGGATAGAAACAAAATATTTTTAAAAAACCTAAGAATTTACTTTACTAGGAATTTAAATATTTACAAGTTAATCGAGGCAGTCAGGGAGGACAATAACAAGGCAAAGATTAAAAAAAAAAAAAAACTTTAACAATAACTAGGCACACAAAAAAATGAGAACTGTAATGATAATATGTACTGAGATTAATAATTATATTGAAAATAGATTTTAAATATATGTGCAAATACAGATATACAGATGTGCAAGTAATATGTCAAAATGTCTGCTGTGACAAAGGTGTATTGTGTTATTTGTCGGTTCTTGCACATTTTAAGTGCACAGCCCACACGGACATTCAAACATTTGTCAGACATGAACGTAACTTGTTACATGTCGCTGCAAACAAATAACTTTGTCTTGTGTCAAGCTCTGCAAATAAAACCTGCCACAAATTAGGTCCTTTCTTAAAAACATGTTTTTACAACCATCCAACAGACGAGTTCATGAGAACTGAAGGACATTTCACTAAAAAGTATAGGCCAGAAATAATGTGTCTTCAATCTCACCTAAATTACATTAAAAAAGAGTTTTCTCTTCAGGGAAATCATTAAACCCACATATTTCTGTAGCTAATGGCAATGCAACTGAATGTTATTGCAGCTGCTTCACACGTGGCTCCACAGTGGAGTTGTTTTTCATAGTTTAGGTTCGTAACAAACATCAACAGACCACCTTTCCATACATCTGTGGCTGTCAGAGATGCAGAAACACTGAAACTCCACCGTACCTTTGTGCACCTGTGGGTTATAGTGGTTAACAACAAGTTGCCTTATCGGTGGCTGAGTACACCAACTGTTTACTGCGGTCTACCAATACAGAAGCTACAACAAAGAATTTTGTTCCAACTGTCACATCTGACTTGCTGTTGCTGCATGTGCAAGACAGACAGACATGATAATGTTTAAATCGTGTGAATGGACAAATACTGGTTGCATTTGTGTGTTTAAATGCATGTTTGTGCACGGTAGCATATTTCAGTGAGGAGCTACACCAAATGATTGTTTTTGATTCTCATTAATCTCATTAATTATTGGTTAAAAATGCCCACAATAGGTTCCCAGCACACAAGATGAAGTCTTCAAATTGTTTGCACTGACCAACAGTCTAAAGCCACAAAGGTATTAATTTAACAAACTTATAAAATTGGAGAGAAGCAATCAGAACAGTAAGTGTCGCTGAATGTCGGGTAATATGTCTGATGGTCATTCTCATATTTTTTGGGTGCCCTAATATTTCTCCTTATTGGTTGTGGCAACAGAGATCAGATCAAAAATCAGCCTAGATCTAAGTTTTCATTTCAGTGTTATGCATTTGACTAATTTATCAATTGGTCTGAAAAAGCAAAATAGAGATTTATTACAAATTCGACTATCAGATAGTAAAAAAAAGCGACAATCACAACATGACTGAGTAAAAAGTCTCCAACAGTTCATGGATGGATAGAAATAGTTAATTTAGTTTTACTCTGAGACATGCCACTACAAAATATGGGGAAAAAACAGAAATCCTATTTGAATTTTCACTTCTTTACTTGGTATTTATTTTGGGGAGAACTTTGTTTTATTTCCTTCTGTAGTAAGAGCAACAGAATGGACTCAGTTATAATTGAGTGGGAGTCGACTCGCTGGCTTTACATGAGTCAGAGTCAAGGATCATAAGGATGTCTAAGATTTCTAAGGACTTGAATGACTTCTATTGTTCCCAGATTTTGTCAAGTATTTGTTTCCTCAGTTGACTTGATAGATTTATCACTTAATTGACTTATCAATGCTTATCGTGCTAAGAATGTTACTACCACAGCAACTTCCGTAGCATCACATTGCATACTATCAATATTATTCAAAAAAAGTATAATCTCGCCACATTCACAGTGATTCAAAATGGATTTATCAAGGATGTGACTACTAGATGTTTGAATATGAGATACAAAGGGGGTAGATGTAAATCAAAACTAAAACTTTGTGTTTCTCGGTGGACAAACACCCAGATTTACTGCCGTCAAAGGAAAACATTTTGTCTTATCTACCTGTTGTTATCCAACTAAAGCTGTCAGCCCCCTCTGTGCTGACTCACTTTCTAGTTTCCTTTCTCTTCCCTGTGGAAACACTCCTTGTTTTGTGTTGTGCCCACAGCACTGGACCGCAGTTCCTTTCCTACCTACCCAGACAGAGAACAGAAACTCATAGCAATCACCTGACAGCATGGATTCATGAGGAGTTAGCTCACCATTTAAAGTTAAAAAGAGGCCAATTACTTTTGCCCCAAAGTTGACATTTAGCACGTGCTGTATGTCAAATTAAACACATACAATGTCCTCTTTACTGATTTCAAAAATACCAGTAACTCAGTGTTTGATAAGGTCCTTGGACAATTGAAAAATGATCTGACTCATTATGTAAATAATGCTGATTATTTAACTGTTTTTACAGGTTCCTTACTGGGTCACATGCTGTGTGACTCACAGGTTGGGATGATCAATAATGGCCGGTTTGTGGAAGCGATGAAAGCCAAGCACAACAGTCATCAGCACACGGAAAACCCCAGAGGAGACAACTGGCCCACTCTGTTGTTCCAAATCACCAGGTGGTTCACTGTGAGCAATCCTCAAAAAGTTCCTCGCTGTCCAAAAATCTTACCACACGTGCACGGACACAGATACAGATACAACACAGGCTGAGAAGAGTTCAGCAAAGAAATTAACCTCTGGATTGTTTCTGAGTGTGAAGGAATTCAGAGTTTCTCATCAATTATTTAAAAAAAAAAGTTGAACTTATTATTAAAAGAAATGTCCTGTATAAGGTCAGGTTACTATATTTGTACCCTGACCTGGTTTGCCATAGAAGAAATAGAAACAACTCAGACAATAGACCCATGGTTCACAACCTGTGGGTCGTGTCCCACTGGTGACACATAGAGTCACTGCGGGGGGGTGGAGGCGTAGATGACCAGGGGAATATATGGGGGAAATTAAGTTGAATGAATATGATTTATGTAGGAAAAATAAACAAAAAGAGTTTGCAGAAGCTATTACTCTGACCTTTATTTCACTAAAATTCCACCTGGATTATTTTTAACGCATTGCTTCCTCTATTATTGTTAAAGATTGATTTTAAAACATGTGGGGTGGGGCATCAACTTTTTTGGTTTTTGAAGTGAGGTATAAAAAAAGTTAGAGAAAAAGTTAGAGAATCACTGCAATGGACAAACATGATAAAAGTACTCAAGGCCCTAATAATCAGGACTTTAAAAGAGAAAAAAAACACTTTAAAAAACGGACATAACTAAGTCAGAGAATAAATAAGGCAAATGAAGGTTTAAATAAATTCATAGATATTAATTTGAGTTTCCTCATAAATTTAGAAAATATTTAAGTCTTTCTTTGAAACTTTTTTTTCTCAAATTTTAAAATAGGATCTTTGCTTTCATTTAGTGTTTTGTCACAGATCTCATAATACCATAAAACAGCCATGGGCAGAAGTAACTAATTTGAAATGTTCAAATTACTGTAATTAAGTAGGTTTTTTTGGATACTTGTACTTTTATGAGTGAATTTTCAAGTCTGTACTTTTACCATACTTAATTTGCACTATGTATTCAACTTAATTACTTTTAAAATCATAATTAAGAACTAAGTATAATTTGAATTAATATCAAAAACCTTTCATCTGTATTTTTGTAGCCAATCAGGCTATCTGATCACAAACAGGCCAATGAAAAACAGGACATATGGATGAAAAACTAAACACTGCAGCACCACAGGTTTGGAGTAAGGATGTTAATGATTAATCATTAATTGATTAATTGAGATTAATTGAGAATTTAACCATAAACCATTAAACCATTATAAATGTATTCATGGATATTTAATCAATAGTCTAGAAATGGCAGTAATTTCACCTCATTTGGCATTATTTTGTCTGGCAGAGACACCTGTTGAATAAGGTAACTTGAACTTAAAATGACAACAAAAAAAAAGAAGAAAAAAAAAGAAATAAGACTAAACAAAACAGAAAAGATTTGGAGAAACAGAAACTCCTTTGATTGAATGTCTGCTATCAATAATGCATTAAACATCAACCGTTAAAAAGTAACTAATACTTTGAGTAGTTTTTGAGACTAATACTTTGTGTTTTTCTCCACACCGGTACTGTTGCTTGTAATTGAGTATCATTTTAGTTATGTAACAGTGCATGTAATTGAGTACAGATTTTCAGTACTATTTCCACCACTGAAAACAGCAAAGATACAGATTCTTATTTCTTTTACCAGCATCACTATTTTGTGATGGTGGAATGTAAGTAAGACAACACATGATAAGTTTATAAAATATGATGCATAAACACATTAATATTGCTGATGTAGGCAGCAGAACTACTCAAAAGTATATCAAGTATTTAACATAAGCTACACCTCAACCAACTACAACCTTAAAATGCTACTTACACATTAATATATCAGCAGTAATAGTGTATTCATTAACGAGATTCTTCTGCATCTCTGACTTTTCATTGTAATATAGTATTTTTTCAGTGTATTGCTACTTTTACTTATACACACTAAGAAGTATTTAACTGGTTATGAAATGGCCTCAATTTAATTTTTATACTGATGCTTCTATAACCTGTATAAGCACACAAGACAATCAACGAGTAGATTGGCTATAGTTACAGTGAAAGTTACAGTAAATAGTACATTAGCCAGTTAAAAAGAAGCAAGAGAAGATTTTTACTTACATATATTTTTATGTTTGACATTTTATTTTGTGGTTGTTGCAGTGGAATCAGTACCGCTTTTGTCCACAGGGGCCTCCAAAATCACCACAATATGAAAGTTCATTGTATTATATTCTATTTTTACTCCATTACATTTATTTGATTGCTATAGTTATTTTACTAATTGAAATTTCTTATAAAACATGATGCATTGTATAAGAACAAAAGATTAAACTACTCAAAAGCATGTAAAGTAGGCATGTTAGCTCAACCTCGACAAACGGATGATAAAATGCCGCCTACATCAGCAATATTAATGTGTTCATAGATATTGGCATGACAATCATGACATTTTTCTGCATTTCTTACTTTTAATTATAATACAGTAATTTTTTTTTACATTGTATTTCTACTTTTACTTCAGTAAAACACTTTCTCCACAGTTGCCATTTTGAAATCTCAGTGCTATTTACATATATCAAATTTTCAAAGCAACAGTTAAACAACGTTTTAAAAATTAAACATATGTATACTGAATGTATACTTAGACCCATAAGGCTTCAAGCTTAATAACATCAATAATAGTCCTGAATAAAATCTTGTAAATATCCATTGCATGAGTTAGCTAATAAAACATCTCAGATTAAAGAGTCTGTAAAAAAAAGAGCATACCTCCGTTATGTTGATGCTATTTTATTCTCTAGGAACCGAAGGTTACCAGCAAGATGTTGAGGAACAAGTTAAAAGAGGAGTGTGAGTCACTGAGACCTTGACTGATCATAACCTTCAAGTTAAAGTCAAGTTAAAAAAAAAAAAAAAAGAAGCTGACTTGAACTTTTGTTCCTGATTAACAGTCATGTTATTGCACTTCTCTGTACAGCACATACAGCACACGTGATGTATTTTAAAAAGTAGCTGTGACCTTGTGACTCAAATGCAACATATGTACTTGTGGTTGAATTCAGTATGGGGCCTTTGTCACATGTCTTCCTCCTTCCTAAACAGACATTAACAACAATTTAACAGTGCTTTTGAATTCAGTATGGGGCCTTTGTCACATGTCTTCCTCCTTCCTAAACAGACATTAACAACAATTTAACAGTATCTTATGTTAGAAGCGCAGCACATCCCTCACCCCGCCGACACCCCCACACCCCACACTGTAGAAAAAGGCACAGTACAACTAAAATTGGGGGTGTCTCCTGGTAATCCAGGTATTCAACATGAATCTATAAGCCTAAGAACACATACCTCTATACGTCCTCCAGAGTCATACGTCTCTTGTGTTCTGACAGTGAGGCCAGTCCCTCACAGTGACTTCTGAACCCAGATCATTTCCATCTGAGCCCCAAAAGCCTCGGGGCCCCATCCTGGTATGAGGTGGCAGAACAGTGGGGAGAACCCTGGGGAGAACTGTGAAGGGGAACATCTCAATGTTCTTCTCGCTCTTCTTCTCAGTGGAAAGCACCTCGGAAGCAGATCGAAACCCACGCCCACTGAGAATCACTTGACAAAGCTTTGTGTAGGGGTGACGGCTGCTGACATTAACTTCACATCGTGTGATTGTCTTTTTTGTGGGGCCATGGTGAGACAGATACCTCTAAAAGTGCAAGTTAACCTGGATAGAGGAAGCAGTGTGGGCTGAACAGGTGGGAGAAGAAAGAGGAGATGATTTACTGATCAAGCCTGACCTCTAGTGGTAATCATACACAAACACAGGCAAATGGAAAGCAAACACTTTCTCAAAGGAAAGACTGTAATGAACTCAGTACAATATTTAGGTAGCATAGAGGAGGGCCTGACATGTCTCATATATTTCACAATTAGGAATAAAATGACGGAATATTTTCATTATCTATAAAGTACCTAATGTGAAGCAGGGAAGGTAAATTTCACTATATTTGGATCTAAATGATTAACATGCTCTACTCATGGCAGCCATTTATCTTGTATTATGAACCATAATATATGTATTATATATATGTGTGTGTGTGTGTGATATTTCCAAAGTTTGGTGGGAGTTTGGGGCTCTGTTGGAAATGCTGGTGTCTTACATTTCCCAGTTGATGGTTCTGCTATCAGACTTTCCCACCTTGAGACACAGTCTTCATTTCCTGTGCAGTCTCCTGTGGGTCCAAGTCTTGAGCTGGAATACTTTTCATGAGAAGAAATCACTCCATGGAGTTCCTCACATGTGATAACCACCAAAACTAGCCGCTGAGCTGCCCATGATACTGTGGCACAAAAAGACCAAAATGAGAAAGAGGGTTTTTTGTTTGTGTCCAATCAGAACTCATGTGCACACACGCTCACTCACAAAAACTAAGTAGAATCAATTCAAATGAAATAACTTTTGCAGGTGATGTAATGTAAAACCTATTCCCCAGTCTAAAATACACATTATTTCCCATCATTCTTGCTGAAGTTTGTCAAAGTTTGCTATTTTATGTTACAAAAATATGTTACTTTTCGTTAGTATTTCTGTCTGTTCAGAACATGTTGGTTTATGTTGGCAATTATCATTTTTGTGCTGGTCTGTAGTTTTAACTATTTGCAAGGTGGCATTTCTTGAGGCCAGCCGTATTTTACACATTTTTGAGTGTTTGTCCCTGCTTGCCACAATATTTTATTTTATTTTATTGACCTCAACCATCTAACAGCCCATGAAAGTTTTAGTTTTTACATACTTGTACTTGAGTGTTTCCATTTTACTTCTACTTCACTACATTTATCTGACAGCTTTTAATATTTGGCACTTTAAAAACGAAACAGACATATGAGAAGCTTTTACAATATAACACATTGTTAAAGATTAAGCTACTGGTTCAGAGCCGGTCGGCCCTTCTGGGCAGAAGTATTCAGATCCTTTACTGTTGCGAAAGTACAAATATCACACTGTAAAAATACTTCACTACAAGTAAAAGTCCTGCATTCACAAAACCTTACTGAAGTAAAAGTATGTAAATATTATCAGATAAATATACTTAAAGTAAAAGTATTCATGTTGCAGTAAAATGTTCCCTGTCAGTGTTATTATGTCATGTTTTTGGATTAATATTATTTCTTTAAAGTTACTGCTGTTTACGGCTGTAGATGTCCAAGGTTGAGCTCGTTTTAACTACTTTATCGGCCACAGTTGACTAGTTTAATCTACAGCAGTGCACCATAAAGTTGGATAAAATGGAACAAAGTACAAAATAAGTACAGTATTTGTACAGTAATGTATTTAGTTATAGTCCACCACTGATTACAACTCTGACAACAACTAATGTGAGATGGAAATTAATGGACTGAATTAATTGATGATTGATTGAATATTAAAATCAATTAACTGACTAATTACCAGGCATCAGACCCAAAGCTCTGTTATGTTTAGGTATTTCATATATTTTTATATTTTATATATTCTAAAATATCGTATTCATGTTAATGTAAATACTCACTTATCTTAAGACTCTCCATAAAACATGGTTTTAAAATCAATTAACTGACTAATTACCAGGCAGCGGACCCAAAGCTAAGTGTTGTGTTTTAGTTTTTTCCATATATTCTAAAATTTCTTATTTATTTTTTATGTCAATATTCACTTATCTTAAGATTCTACACAAACATATTCTAGTCAATAAATATTGTTTTTTTGGACCTCATTCTGTTCTACATAGATCTGCTTATTATTTGACCGACAGTTTGAGCTGTTTTAAAGTAAGAGGGACTTTAGTGGAAGCACTGAGGTGTGACTGTGTGCCAAAAGGATTACGTGGCTCTCCGGTCAGTTCAGAGGGCCCCTTAGCAGAATATTGCTTTGGGCCCCATGAGGGTCAGGACTTGTAAATGGGAATGTAAAGGAATAGTTCAGATTTTTTTAATGGGAATTTATGAAGTAGTTATCCATACTGAGTGTACTACCTACAGTACTGTAGATGGCTATCAGCACACCCCCAGTTTAGAAAAGCAGCAGGAGTACCAGTATGGGAAGCTAAGCAATGTTCTGCTGTGGACAGGGTCAGCCACAAAAGTTGAAATCAGTTGAAGTATTAGGCCAAGAATACTTTCACCTTTACTTTCTGTTAGACAGCTTTACCAATGGTGCACCGCTGTTATACAGTATAAGCCAAATATTGCTGTGTTCAAAGCAACCAAACTCTTTTGGCACAAACAGTAATTTGCTTGCAGAACCTGGGAGTTGCTGGTCTACCACTGCCTTGATCTGTTGGTTAGTTTGCTGATAGTGTGACTTTGGTGAATCCAAACTAACCCTTTACAACACAAGTCACACAATAACTATAATACACTGACTATCGTTAAGGACCTCATATAACCCCACTTCAAAAAAATCTAAACTACCCCTTTAATGTATAGCTTGGTAAAATATAATGTAAACAGTACAACGAGAGGATTTTATTATATATATATATATTTCCCCGATGGTTGTCGGCCTTTATTTTATTTTGTTGTGGCCATTTTCTTCTGGCTCACCACATCTCTAGCAGAGGGAAATATTAATGATATACCTGTTGTTGCTATAGAGGTGCTCCAAGTTTGAACATGTCAATCCTGCCCTGTGATTTCCTGTAAAGTGAAATGAGACACGACACAACAAGAACATGTACAATAGGGGAAAAACAGTACCCTTTAGTGTCTGTTTTGTTCTGGCTTGTTTTATTGCCCTCTCTTAACTTTATATCAGTTACTCTCGTGTTCCCTCCCACTTTCTCTGACTCCGTCCTCCTCTGCCTCGCTCTGTATTTCTCACCCTTGTGTCATTTTCCCTCTGGTTTCTCTCCACCCCTTTCACAGAGAAACCAGAGCTGTCAAGACATGCTGAACAAACTCTAATCTTGCACTAAGACCGGGTCCAGGGTGGGGCTCTCTGGGTGTGTGCATGTCATAGTTTATGACTCACATTTGTGGACCTGTGCGTTGTTTATCAGCTATGTTCTTCTGTGTGTCTCTGTATTAGAGTGTGTGTGGTGACAAAGAGTACAAACAGAGACGGGAACATCATTAACATGCAGGCTGCAGCTGGATTTTCTGCCTGACCTTACCGACATTGTAAACAAAAAGAAACTCAAACTTGCGAATAGATTTGGATCGGTTTTGGTATTAAAGTATATTTGGGGTGTTTATAAGATATTTATTTTGTTGTCTGACTTTTATCATTTTTCTTTCTCACCCTCTCTATCCTCCCAAACATTAACACAGTTACTGCATTGTAAGAATTAGTCAGAAAATGTCAAAAAAAAAGAAACTCTTTATTGCATAAAAATACACAGACTACCAAAAAAAATAATCAATTATCATACTACAGCAGAAGAACAGCTGGGTGATTTCCAGAGGTGGATGAATGTTAATAAGACATTCTCTATAGTACAACTCAAACCCATACAGTGAATAATAAAGACTTAAAAAGCTGGCATTGAAAACAGCTTCATGCCCGTAAGTAAAAGCAATTTTACAGTTTCTTTGAGCACATATCTCAATCTGTCCTCATTCTCAGTTAAGATTTCTACCAAATCATGATATCATCGTTATTTATGCAACAGTCTACCTCATAAAGAACTCGAAAGCCTTTACTACCAATCTAAGATCAATATCACGTTTCATTCCCCATGATCTTTCCTCAGAACCCCATAACACACACGCACAAAAAAAATAACTTGGTCTTGCTTGGGCATGAATTTGGTCTTGGCATGAACAGCCGTTCAGCTGATGACTGGGATCGAGCGAGAGTCAGTAAAACCAGACTGACCAGTTTGATACGACATTCAAAGGATTAAACAACACAAAACTGAAGAAGCTAAGGCACAAGATTAACACACAGTATCTCAGAAGACTGTAACACCTCGGGCTCAGTGTCTCATCAAACCAGCAGATGGTTAGTCGAAGTAGCATCGTCAAAGCTTATGAAGGTTGAAGTTAAAGATTTAATCAGGTTTTAAAATGAATCCCTGTTGGTGCAAACCAGCCTAAATGTACCTACTTTGAGGCAACTAGACATGAGAAACCCAGAATGAACTAATGTGTTTATACTGTTCCCTTTAAACCAATCAAACAAGGCAGCTCAAATGAACTTAGACTGTTTGAAAAGTTGAGAATAGAATTTCTACACGTGACTGATGCAGATTTCTTGATTTTTTTTTTCAATGTCAGCCACAGATTCTAAAATATTTGGTCTCTAGAAAGGATATTCTAAAAAAAAGCACTCGAGAGTAGGATGATACTTTTCTAAGTTCGCATGAGACAGATTAATTCAACCATCACACAACAGTGTCCACTCATTAAGTGTATTATTAGTAGTGTTCAGAACAAATACAAAGACAGCACAGCAAACTCCCACAGTTATACCCTTTTTGTAATAAGAATAAAAAAAAAAAATCTGGAGACAAACAGCACATAAGAATTATCAAAAAAAATGCATAAAAAAAGGTGCAAACACGACTGTTAAACTAGACAATCTACATTTCCATAGATTACATTCAGTTTCTGAGTCCAAGCCTTTGCTTTCTTCTCATCTAATGCACAGTAACATACAGAAGACAAGACACACATTGAGGAAATGAGAAAAACTAATTATAATGCATGGGACAAAATCAAATGATGATTAATGATTCCTTTTGCATCCTGTGCAGATTTTTTTTTCTGTCTGAATTGGTCTTCCACCGAGGTTTTAGGAGATCTCCAATAAATCAGGCTAAAGCTATGCTTTACACACAATTACATCCCTTAGGTTAAGTGCACTTTGGTGACGTTGCATTGAGAGTTACAGGTAAAAAGTACAGATAAAATAAGGAATATGTTTCACTCAAATGCAGAATGTGAAAAAACACCATGGTAAAAACCACTGTTTATGATGCTGACTTAATCTAAAATAGAGGTCTGTACATTTACAGATGCCACATCCAATCACAGTCCACTTCCAGTTGATTCTAACGTCACTCTTTGATGGCGCAGGAGGGCTTTTCCACTGCCGAACCAAATCTAACTGAACTGAGCCCTCGTGGATTTTTGGTGAAATGGTACAGTGTACAAATGTTCAATGACCAGCACAGATCCAGCTCAGAGTGAGAGGTGGAGATGGCTGTAATCGGGTGGGTGTGCAGGGTTTGTCTTTAAGCAGAGGAATAGAGGTATTTGGTCTTGGCCAGGCCGGTCAGCTCGTCCTCGTAGCGAGGCAGGCAGCAGAAGAGGATGGCGCAACCGATGCAGAGGATGGTGGCGCCCCAGCCGAAGCCGTAGGCCCAGGTGTAGTAATAGTGTCCCTCGAAGATCAGCTCGTTGAATTTGCAGGGGTAGATGATCAGAGCAATGACCTGGAGAATCACTGCAGAGGGAGAGACAGAGAGAGAGACATGATAAACACACTAGAACTCATTCATAGAAATGTAAAGGGACAGTTCAGATTATTTGAAGTGTGATTGTATGAGGTACTTGTATTTTAGCCACTTAAAAAAGGTTAAAAAAAAGTTAAAGTGCACACTATATTTTGACTGCTTTATTTTGCATACAGACATTTATATACATTTTTCTGACAGGAAACCACTGCTATATAAATAAAATATTGCTCGATCTCACTCAGCCAGACTCCCTTGCAAAAACAGCAATTTTAGTTTGAGTTGCTGGTCTACAGCTTCCTTGATCAGTTAGTTTGTTTCTGTTATTGTGTGACTTCGGTGTTCACACAATTACACAATAATAAGAACAAACTGACCCTTCGAGGCAGCAGTAGACCAGCAACTCACTGTGTTCAGCAAAGTAAAATTACAGATCTTTTTTAATGGAGCCTGGCTGGTTTGGAGAGAGCACATTTGGTTTATGTACCAGTGGTTTCAAATCAGAAAAGGCTGTCTAATGGCAATGTAAAGCACTGAAAATATTCTAAATACAGCGTACACTTAAAGATTTTTCTTTTTTAAGTGGCTAAAATACATTTTGTTGCTGACCCTGTCTACTGCAGTACACTGCTTAGCTTCTGTGCTGGTACTTCTCTCAGCTTCTCCAAACGGGCTTGGTCTCGACCGCCATTTTGTTAATAAACTGACTGTGGAAAACACCCCCACTTTAAATAATACAAACTTTCCCTTTAATTACATTATAAGCTGGACAAACTGATTTAGAAAACCACTGGACAAAACTGGGAAACTGAAAAACTGTACAGTCAGTCAGGCAGTCAGTTGGACAAATAGTCTACCGCGACAGTGACAGCAAGGTGTGGATAAACCTTCACACGAGTGTGTAAGAGTTACATCAACATATCAACATCTGTAAGATCGAGGTGAGTCAGTATTTGGAGACAGCAATCAGATCTACCTCAGAAAACCAGTGCTGGCACTGATGGCTGCCTGTGAGAATTTCCAGACAGATCTTCTCTAGAAAGGTGTGACAATGACTTGTCCTGTGATGCACTGTTTGTGACAGTCATTAAAAATGTATTTTGTGTAGCCATTAACGCCCTCAGGCTAAGGCAGGGCAGGGCAGTGAGTCAGGTGTGACAGTTTGTCCAAGCAAAAACTCACTGAGAGACAGTTCGATTTAAACAGAAACACTGTGACGACTTCTCACTTTTACTTAGAAGAACTTCATTAGCTTTTGTGACCTGTGAGGTCAGGAGGAGGAGGTTACTAGTGACTCGACGGGAGTTAAACAACCACAATGAGTTTGTTTCAGCCCATTTACTTAAAATACTTTAAATTACTGCACATTACATCCCAAGGCATTTTCCTGCCTTCCAGGCAGTCATTGCTTTCAGTTCATGTCAGTATGGTATGAAAAGCAACATGCTGAGACTTAATAAGATACCGAAAATCCGTCACTGCAGAACTGTGAGAAATTAGTCGTGTCTCCACCACAGGGACTTTCCCCAGGGACTAGGAACCTTTGGAGTTACTTAGAGCATTTCCACTGCAGGAACCACAGTCTAAATTAAGTTCTGTGGACATTATTTTAGTCCCCAAAAAGTCTCTATTCGGGTCGATTGTGCTTTCCAAAAGTACTTGCAGCTCTCAACATTTCTATGAAGAAAAGAAAAATAAATAATAATACTAATACCACCAAAAAAAACCAACAACAAATAAATGAAACCACAGTATCCAATTAACATGGAATACAAGGTCAGAGACAAAAAAACAATTATGATATTTCTGATTGGTCGAGTAGGCTACTTGCAGCGTTTTATTTCACGCCTTTTTTAAAAGTCAGCAGCTGCAAACCAGTTTGGTTTTTGTTCACTGTACTCTGACACCTCAGCATGGAGTATATGTCATATGTCAGATGGACCGATGATGAAGTCTGGGCCTTATTGAGCAATTTTGCTGAGGTCAAAATTTGAGGGGGAATACTGTTGTTGCAGTGTTGCACAAATGTATGGTGTCATTGTGGTTTTACGGTCACAGGCAAAATTGATGTGTGAAAATAGTTGTGGCTATTTCATGCGTAATCTTTAGACCACAAGCTGAAGGAACCTTTAAGTTGCCTGAAAAGAGGTTCCTGAGACTAAAAGTTCTGGATACTTCGGGTGGAAACAGCCAAACAGCACTGATGTACTGATTTTACTTACATTTACTCATTTTACTATGAAAACTAATCTTTTACTTCCTGGAAAACAATGTATTTATAACAGTGAAACTCACCAGCTGAATAGTTGTATAAACATTTTTAGCCATCACTTTGTAACAGTGTTCATGTGACTTTAAATGAGTGAGAAGTATACAGTACCAGAATATTTTATGAAACTATAAAACTTTTTAAGTCATTACAAACTTGTACTGAGCAGCCAAAGTTTGTCGAAATGTACATAACTTCATTTTAAATTCTATTGAAGCTTAGAAAACTTTTCCATGATATTGTATCTGGATGATGTTTGGAAATGTGCATAAAAAGGTTCACAAGATATCTAGAATATTTTTTATTTGATGGAGTGGTGCAGCTATAAAAACACTGAATCACTGAAGAGCTGGAACAAGCCCGTGCAGAATCCACTGTAGGTGACTAGATGTTAAGGGTCTATTTATACCACTTTTTGGAAAAAATGACAGCGCAGCGCTTTCATCAAATGAATAAACACAATGTGACCATCAGATTGTATCAATAAGTGTTTTCCAGTGATCTCGGATGATTTGTATGATACACAGATCAAAGACACGACTATTATTATTGCGTGTCAAGTGTTGAGCTGGTGAGATGAGATCGGTAAAAGTAGTTCTAATCGAATTATTCATTTCTTATCTTACTATTTCTTTTTCTTCCAAGACTATGACTAATACGAGAGTCATTCTGTGTGAGCCAGGTGCTAATTTTCTCAGAATCTCCAGCAGTGTGACGCCAATGCAAACTATAGTCAACCCCCCTGCGGCACATTCAAAACAGACATCAGAGTACTTGTGGCAGTGAAAAGCTTCGTGTTTGTGTCTGTTTGTGTGTTTGTCTGGCTCTGTCCCATGTTCTCAGACTCTGTAGGGTGAGTCAGTCAGATAAACAGACTAAACCAGCTGTTCCCATGGTAACATCACATCAAAACCTCACCCTCCCCGCCCCCTCCCGCAGCGAACGTCTAACTTCTGCTCCTTCCACTCCCTTTTTCTCACTCACTCCTTCTTATGTCAAACTTGCACACATCAGTCTTTTACTTGAGGATTCTGGTTACGTTTTCCTCCCTCTTACGCACACTGTTAACCTTTGTCTCTGTGCCTGACCTTGATGTCTCATATTTCCTCCAGTCTGTTGAAACCCTGTTGAAACTCTAACTCTTTTTTGTCAGATCTAATGAAAATCCGTTTTTTTTTTTTTTTTTTTTTTTTTTTTTGTGGCTTTTT
>JAJHUR010077487.1:9530-46339 GCA_027495735.1 Lutjanus campechanus | reverse complement strand
CCCGGGCCCCCCCCCCCCCCAACCCCCCCATTGCATAAACAACTGTAAGAGTGGGTTTATCTCAGGCTACAGAGGCAGGTTGGAAACTAACTCTGGTTTCCTCCTCCTACGCACAGAAAGAAACCTTGTGGTTTGTCTCTTGTTTCCATTTTCACTGATATAAACATAGGTTCTCAGGTATGCACTTGGTATAGCAGCTGTTCCGGCGGAGAAAAAAACTATAACTAACTATAATGAACAGAGACGCTCATTAAGCTGTCTGCTGTAGATTGAATTATATATCATCGTTTAAGCAGGTTGTGTTTGCCTGCTTATCTGTGTTTCTGCATTGTCTTTTTGAATTAATTCACCATGTTTCCCCAGCGTTGACTCGTCCAGGGTGAAGCCCTCTATCACTGAAAATATCCCGTTAAAGAGCATAATTTGCTCATTTAGTCTGGTGGTTTTAACCTCTCATTGAGTTTGACTGTAATACAGTAATCAGGTTAGGGATGTTTGATGGTCCTAGTGTGAGATGAGCCCCTAAATAGGATGAGTGGGATTCACATATTAAGAGGCTCTTTATTAGAGTGAATTTGGCAGCGTGGCTGTTTGTGTGGCTGACAACTTAATTGTTGCACATCCTCTGGTTCCCTGGTGGTTGCATGCCTGAGAGCTCTGCCTCTGCTTTTTCTCTCCGTCTCTCCCTCCCTTCTTCATCCTCTCTCCAGTTTGCTTTCATTGAAACACATGTATAAACACAGGGATGGGGGTCAAGTACCGGTTCTAGGTGAGAACCAGGAAATATATCTATATTATATCAATGAGACTAGATATTGTCTTAGATTTTGGATATTGTTGTATCGTGATATGGCGTAAGTGTTGTCTTTTCCTGGTTTTAAAGGCTGCATTACAGTGAAGTGATTTTCTCAACTTACCAGACTGTTCTTCTTCTGTTCTTTCATTCGCCCACTTAATTATTATACCCATATTACTGATTATTATTTATCAAAAATCTCATTGTGTTAATATTTTGTGAAAGCACCAATATCCATATCACTCAGCCCTAACTACTTTATATATTGTTGGGTAGTAGATCATCATATGTTTGCACTGGATTTAGAGAATTTATAGTGTGTCAGAGAAAGTGTGTATATTAAAATATATATATTGATTTTGATCATAGCCTAAAAGTATTAAGATAGGCCTCTGAGTCTGTCAGTTCCTTTTATCAGTGCAGGCCTGTTCTTCTAACAGTTGTGCATTGCAAAACAATGACATTGAACTCATGGATCTACACTGCTGAAGACAGTCCAAAGCATGACTGCATAACATGCAGAAAGATGACAACAGGGCTAATTTTAATGTCTGTAACATGATCATTTCAAATAAGGGTGGAAACACCAGCAATATGTTGAAACATCTCAAAGTTCCACCGCTTTCCAACTGTAATAGTAACATTAACGCCACACAGGTAGGCTTAACTGATTTTTTTTTTACCTACATTAAAGTGAATGCTGCACAAATATTCTTTCATTTCATCCACTTTAGATGATGATCTCTTTCTACACTTGTGTTCAAACAGGGGCTGCACAGTTAATCGGAAATATTATCGAAATCACAATTAGAAGCTGCAGTTTATTTAAAGAAAAAATGTGTGACAAATCCATTATAATGAAGAACACCAGTGCTGCAGAGATGCCCTGGCCTACAAATCTTATTCTCCAGTGTGTGGAGTGTCTGGTTCAGACCCCAGCAAATCTTCATGATTTTAGTTGGGGTTTTTTCCAGTGAAAGTTCAAATTGTGATACAAAAATGATCATTCCCACTAATCATGGCAATATCTGTCAAAATAATCATAAAATTCATTCATATATATATATATATATATATATATAGATATATAGATATATATACTGTATATATATATATGTATAAATGTCCTATCAGGGCAACACTGGCAGGCTTAGTGGATTTTTTCTTTTATTACAAAATTCTAAATGAAAATGAATGTCGTACAAATATTCTCTCATTCTATGCATCATAGATGATAACGGACAGGCTGTGGAGCTTTTGCACATCTGAGTCCCACGCATTCAATTTTTTCTACTATGTGTCTACGTTGTATTCAGACTCAGAGATGATCAAACAGTTGCACTGACGCTGAAAACCTGTGGTGGCCTTTTTTCCACACAGAAAATTATATGGGAATCAATAAAGAATCAGACCAATAAGCAGAGTTGATGATATTGGTGTCAATAAAATTTTATCAATAAACCTTTTTTAACAGCAGCCATAATGATATGAAGTAGTAGAACACAGGTGTCAACCAATAATACTAATTAAGATCCTGTTTGATTTAGTGTAGCAGAGCCTTTCCAGTGAACCCATATGCACAATAGCGGCACTGTGACTCTGTTTGACCTGAATGGAACAGAACCTCATTTACTATAATGGGTAACACCAGTGTTTATCCCACTATTTCATGTCAAAATGACTGCCATGAAAATGATTCCCATCCATGTAAAAACAGATGGATCTTTGCACGTTGTGTGTTAAAGATAACCAGAGGGCAAGATGTGGAAGTGGATCGGGTTAGATTACACCAGCACATGTTTAGCAGGAACATTTGCAAGTTTGGCTGCTTTTTGTATTGGTCAGTACCAATTCAGGAAATTGGTGAAGTATCCCATGATCCCACTGTTACATGTTTTTTCATTGTTTTTGCAGGGTGGATAACTCTGAGGATCCGGTGTATGAGAGTCTGGAGGAGTTCCATGTGTTTGTGCTGGCCCACGTGTTACGCAGGCCAATAGTAGTGGTGGCTGACACAATGCTCAGAGACTCAGGAGGAGAAGGTAGACTCTTCATCTTGCCTCGATCTTCTTTTAGATTACAGCAGGATAAGCAATGGACTGACTGGACTGATAGATAATGATGTTCTAACTGAATTCCAGCATTCGCTCCCATCCCATTTGGAGGGCTCTATCTGCCTCTGGAGGTGCCTCCGAGCCGCTGTCACTGCTCCCCTCTGGTCCTGGCCTACGATCAGGCTCACTTCTCTGCGCTGGTGTCAATGGAGCAGAGAGACCAGCAGCGAGAGCAAGGTAAGCATCAGCACTAAAAACACATGGGGAAAAAAGCTGGTGGCATCTGCAGATTGAAGTGTGGGATATGAACCTTTTTTGGCACCCAGTTCTTAAATTAAAAAAAGTTTCACCTGCTGTAATGTGCACTAGTTAAGTTAGGTAATAGTTGGGCAGCCTGTGCTTTTAACTTTAAGTGGGTAGATTGCGAGAGTGAGGCCGAGTGGTCTGCCTGTCCTGCTCGAGGTGAATAATGTATGAGACAGCCGTCTAATTACCTGTGATCCATTATTAAAACAGGCCAGTTGGCAGCAGGAACCAGGGAGGGGCCAACATGGAGGGAAAGTGGACATCAGGCTCCTTCCCAACTAACATGTAATGTTCCCATAACATTCCCGGAACATTCCTTTCTTCCCTCTATGTGGTAACCCGCCCACCGTGTTTCAAGAATGACATATCTTTGTCAGAAAAACTCTCCTTTTAACATACAGTGAGCATTAAGGGAAAACTTTCTAGCAACGTGTCTTGAACCAGAATGTTACCATAAGTTTAGTTTTGCATGAGACAAACTTCAGCTCAAATGTTGTGCTGCTGTGTTCCAGGTTTCAAGTCATATAAATGTAGAGATCAGACCATTAGGATTTCACCACTTCCTGATTGATCAACAGCTGGAAAGACAATGGATAGTAAAAATCTAGAGGGACATCAGGCCATATTTCACAGCATAACCCATTCGTTACCATGAGACAACAACTAATGTTGGCATTCAACTGCCTCCTAGCTAATGTAGTTGGCATCATTACTCCCACACAAAAAAAACACACTGCTAAAATGCTTGTAACTCAACACGGAAATATGTGTTACAGTTAGCATGTCGTGTAACGTTACTGACTTAACCAGAACATGTTTGAGGTTGGGGGAAGAGACAGCAAGACAGTTAGCTGGAATATGTTATTTTAGCTCTACTGGGGCACAGTGCATGCAGCGGCCAGCAAGTGCAGGTTCGGAAACCTAAGTGTGAAAAGTGAAAATGCTCTGAGCCGGATCGTGAGGCGGTGCAGCAGTGATAGGAATCAGACAGGCTGGTCTGCCTGAACTACTCAAAGACAAGCCCTGCAGAAAGCTCATGCCATAAACCCACTACATGCAGAGGGTGCATGCAGGAAGTCCTTGAAAACACTTGAATTTTAATGTAGTGTTTTCAAAGTTTGAAAAGTGCTTGAATTTTGGATAAAGTGCTTGAAACTGCTTTAAATTGTAATTTCATTACTTTCATATTAAAGTCACGTAAAGGGTAGGCAGTAGTCGGGAATTTCCAATTAGGTTAACGTTACACTATAGATGGCTATGAGTTTGTTTAACTGGTGAATTCGCAGACTAAATAATAGTTGATTTTTAGGAGCTGTGAGTGTTTTCTTTTCTTTTACTTTCTCACCCCTCTGTAGAATTCTATAATGAAACGTAATTTTATTAATTTACTTCACAGCAACATCTGATATGATTAGTATGAGTATTTGTATGTATGTAAACATGTAATTTACCAACTGTAAGGTGCTGGAAATCCTTGAAAATGCTTAAGAAGTGCTTGAATTTAATTTTTGAAAAGGTGTAGGAACCCCAGAGGATTAAAACAAACAGACATATGCACCCATTCATCCTGGTAGCCATTAACTTGTTGAATAGATAGAAACTCTTTTTTATTTTGTCTTTTGTGCTGTTTACTGACTGTCTTTTAACTGTTTTGTTCCGTGTTGAAGTTGAAGTTCTCATGTGGGGACAAGCTTTATGGTTCTAGTTAGCACCTTTATTTCTAAGAGTGTACATCATGGTGCTGTGTGGAGCATATTGATTGTGTTATGTTGTGGTGAGAGGGTGCTGATTTTCCGTTTTGTGGAGTGACTCTTGTTTTTGTCTTGTTTTGCCCGTTCAGATGCCAGTGTTCCCACTCCGGATGCATTGCTTATTCTCGAGGTCAGAGTAATCCTCACATGGAGTTCCTTTAATTGACAAATAGAGAGGATCTCCTTGACAACCAGTCTTAGTAGTCACAGCACTCTTCTGTATCTGACTCAGTGGGTGGAACTCACTTGTCATTTGCGTGGGCAGTCGGCCAGCTCCGTCTCTTTTTCTCACCCTCAAATACTGATACACTTACGCAAACTGCTTCTTTCTTCCTCTCTCTGTCTTCCTCCTTCTCTTGTGCTTGAGCTGAGTATGTAAGGTCCTATTCTCAGGCCTGTAAACACCAACCTAGTTATTAAGTCTGGGTACGACCACTGCAGACCAGCAGACAGACATGATTACTAACCTGCCATCCATCCCTGCCCTGAAGTCATTCCCTTTAATGCCAGCAGCAGAACATCAAAGCAGCCTACTCCACAGCACTCCTACTTTAATTTGGTTTTCTGTGGCAGAGGGGTTTCTCTTTTTGTCCACCAGATGGTGCATATGTCCAAAGAACCCGCCGTAGCTCGATCACAACACCACTGCATGACTGTACTTTTTCATTCTGGTACACTGTGTCCTGTGATAGGATCAGAGTGCGTTTTGTCTGCAGTCTCTCTCCAGGATGTTATGAAAACACTTGTACGCTAAGCCTGGTGCATTTGTATGTCATGTGATGAAGCATATTATACAGTAATGATACCAATCTGTGCTGCTCCAGCCATGCTTTTCTGCAGTTCTATGTATGTAAGAGGTGTAGTTTTATGTTTTTGATTGATGTTCTTAGAAATGGGTGTTTGCATTGTCTTATCATCTCTGGACATATGCCAGACAGATAGGCAGAAGGTCAGACAGGCTGACAGACAGACCTAATGTTCCACTGCCAATTAGGGCAGAGTCGCCCCAGCCGGCCCCTAAGCCCTGACCACATCACCACATATGGGCAGGGTCCCGGGCTGCAGGGGCTCAGACAGACCAACCCTCTCTCCTGACAGTCAGGCCAATGTGTGGACGTCTCAGGTGGAGGGGTTGCTTTCAGTTTCCCCCTGCCCAGCGAGGAGCATCCGAGAGGACGTTGGCCTCTGTGTGTGTTCAGGTGCCAGAGTCTGAGTTAGAATACTGGCTCTTTCTTCAGCCCTCTGTATGGAAGATTATAGCAAAGTCCCCTCCCAGTAACCTGATTCTAAATCATACAGACACATCACGCTACTGCCCCCTTTAATGGCGAGCGTGCATGGCTGCTGGGGCTGTATTGATACTGAATAGTGAAAAAAAACAAGGGAGGGGGGACTGAAGTCAGAGGTTATTGCTAAGGATCAAAACCTTCTGTAACACTTTATAATAATCATTACTAATAAATGGTAAGTTGATCATTAATTAAACTTTAGTTAATAGTTATTTTACTGTCAACACACAACAGTGTTTGTATAGGCTTTATAAAGCATATAAAAGCTTATTAGGCTAACAGGCAGGGTAGCAAATAATGTTCATAGACATGTAACATGTTCTCACTCCCAGCTCTGCAAATATGATGTCTTGGTCAGTGGAAAATGATGCTGTCTACGCCTCTAGTATAATCTTTGCATGTGCAAGGCTTCGTAAAACTATGCATCGCCTGAGTCAATTTAAAATAGTGAGCGTTGCACACATAAGTACTTTGTACTTTGTTTACAACTTTATAATACCCAGCCAAATAGTGTTTAGAGATGGTTTACAAACCAATTATTAACCACTAGCTATGATATAAACTAACTGTGACACAGTATGTAATTTATAAATTAATTATTTTAGATTACTCAAACAAATGATAAAATGACAAATTATAGCATTACCAATAATTAGTAAACCTATCAGAGAAGGAGGAACCATTACACCACAGAAGGGTTCAGTCCTCTGCAGCAGCTATGGGTTCAGTTCATCCCCTCTCACTTCAGCTGTCCTTTCAATAAAGGCATGAAAGCTGCAAAAATATTTTTAAAAGAAATCATCATGATATCGTTTGTAAAATAGCCATTAACAGTAGTGCCTTTTTTGAAGGGGTGTGCATAAGAATGTTATTACACTGTCATAACCATGTCTTGACACCTATCAAAAACATGAAGGAGTCTTCTTCATGTATGTTTATGACTGTTAAATGTCATTTGGTCAGTAATATCATTTTGATGCAAAGCTGACACTGTTTGAGATGTCTTTGTTATGACAACCTGGCCGTAACTAAGACAGATATTTCTTTGTTATAACAACTTGACATTAACTAAGAAAAATATGTCTTTGTTATGGTAACCTGACATTAACAAAGACAAATAGCCTATGTCTTTGTTATGACAACCTGACAGTAACTGAGACAGATATTTTTTTGTTATGACAACTTGACTAAGATTAACCAAGACGACATAACCCTCAACGATCATATGTGGTTGGTTTTGATACTGGCTGTCGTGAGACGATTGAAACTGTGAATGAATATTTTCATTTACTTCAAGTAAAGTGGCACCATTTGGACTTGTCATAAAGATGTCATTAAATGTTATAAGGCTGACAATGTCAATTTTGCATTAAAAGTGTCATAATTTACCATCATAAACATTCTTATCTTATACACACTCCCCTTCACACAAACCCTATTAACTCCAGTTTAAGTTCATTTAATAATCATGGTTATTAAAAGCTTTTTTTTTTTTTTTTTCTTTTTTGGGGGGGCAGTCAAGTGGTTTTTCTGAGTAAGGTGAACGTGGATTCCTGTGCACATGGGTTTGTTGGTTTGTTTTCTATCAGCCCACTGCTGCTCACCTGCTGTGTGATAATGACTGGCTTCTCAGTAGATGCCGCTGGCCGTGTCTTTTATCCGTTTGTTTGTGCTCCTGTGGTTAAACGACGTATGAGGGGAATTGGCCGTCTAGAAAAACTCTGGAGCTATTTCAAGCTCTGGTCCCGATACCAAAACACTTCCAGGTTTTCTTTGGCACCCTGTCATCGCCCCTCGAACGCCCATTTGAATGAAGTACTTTTACACCTTTTACACATAGACCACCTACATAACAGTGCAGTGGAACCATCCAGCTCTGGCAAGGTTTCACTTCTCTATCTATTAAAGACACCCAGTGTATTACACCCCATGCAGTCAGTGTAATTAAATCAATATGGCGATGGGAATTAAAACACTATTTGTTGTGGTTTACTTCAAATGTGATGCTCTTGTAATTGCCGCCACAGTTTCATGTTAAAATCTGTGGCAAAAAAGCTCAGGCTTGTTTATATGCATGACTGCTGTTTACTCTGGTGAATTGGGCCCTTTAAGTCTGCAGCTGTGCAGAGTGACCAAAGTCAGGAATTCAAATTTGTGCTTTTTCCAGACAGTACAAATTGTTCTTGATTCGCAAAACAGAGGAAACATTGGCTCAGTGTTCCTGCTGTGAATCAAAGCTTGTATCGGGTGACTTTGTCCTCCGAAGGGAGTCAAAGAGGAGAGAGAATCCTCTCTCTTTCTGCTCTCATCGTGACACATGATGAACTTGACGTGTTCAACTAGAAGAAAATAGTAAAGATGTTTATGTCTATCAAAATCATGTGAATCAACAGAAGTTATCCACCTCATGTCCAACAGCTGTATCCACATAGGTTACACCCAAGTTTCCTCCCCCCGTTTCCCCCGTCTGTATCCCCCGCGAATCAAAGATGCAAACTGAGCGAGGCAAGGCAGGCTAGCAGCTATGTTGCTGAGTACACAGCTCGCATACCACAGAGCGCTATGATGTCATCTGTGCATAAGCTATGGGAATCGGTCATTCAAGGACAACAAAACAAGGCTGCCAACAGGGATAGTAAATACATTACAGCACACTTTAGTCCCCCAGAGCTCAATTGGCAGTGTTGAATCTCTGAATCTGGACCGGGCCCAAGCGGGAACAACAGCACACACACACACACACACTCACAGCACGTTGGAATGGAGAGAAAGGAGGACAGCTGCATCGTAGGAGCCAGGACGCCACCTCACAAACCTCCGCTGCCTGCTGCATGACCCGAGTGGGAACTGAGTGGGAGCTGGTTCACTGTCCTCTGTCTGTCTGTCAGTGTGTGTGTGTGTGTGTTTGTGATTATGACTGAATTTTTCTGGGCAACAGTGTTCTAGGAAAGATCTTTCTTTAAGAAAACCTCTTTTTTTCCCTCCCAGTGTTCAGTGCTGCCATGCCACTGCTCTCATTACTGTTCGTCTCTGTGGTTACAGGCATTAGTCATACCTTATTTTCAGGTAGAAGGTGTAAAATGCTTTGTAATTTGCAGGTTTGATGCAACCTTGACATTTAAAGACAGATTTCTGGACAAGCCTGATTTGACAGCAGTGCTATTAGTGATATATTTACTCAGCTGATGGAATTAGTTTGCTTGGCAACCGATGGTGTCAGATATAAATAAAGTGATATATAAGTGATCGTCTTAGCATGTGTAAAATTGGCTACGCGCTTACAAATGAAGATGCTAACTAGAACCATATGGGGTTCTTCCGCTTGTCCCCAGAGGAGAACTTTTTTTAGTTCCTGGTAGAATTAAGGTTCCACTTTGAACCCTTTCAGAGGGTTCTACTGAGAACATAAAGGGTTGTACCCATGTGTGAAAGGCTCCACCCAGAACCCCCTATGTGAGGTTCTACAGAGAACCCTTCTGTGGTGTAATGGTTCCTCCTTCTCTGAACCTTTTCGTTTGCTAACAAGAACCCTTTTATAACCGTCTTGTCTTCCAAGGGTTCTATGAAGAACAGACTGTATATGGTGGTCATCCATAATTTTAACAATCTATGTCACAAAGGGTTCTTAATGGATTCCCAAGGTCCACAAAGAACCCTTAACAAACCCTTTCTTCAGTAAAAAAAAAAAAAAAATTCTCCAGAAGCAAATGGATCTTGGTAGAACCTCAGCTACTCAGGAAGAACCCCTTTTGAACCCTTATTTCTAAGAGTGTAGTGTGGGTGTGGCTGCACTAATTCTGTTTCAAGAACTCAAGGCATCATCACAAAGCATGTACCAAAAGTATTTTGACACTTAACATGCTTAACGGTGTACTTTGCACCCACACAAAAAAAGAGATGCAGGAGGAGGGAAAGAGTTTGTATTTGACCTGCAGTTTCATCAGGGACACAGGAGGGGCCGTGGCTGCTGGTGTCTGTCTCAAAGAAGCCTGCAGAGCCGAACAGCCTATTGGCAGTGGAAGAATTGATGAGGCAGGGAGGAGACTGTATCTTCCATCTGGGGCTGACAGTGAAGGCTGGAATGTCCTCGGCCTGAACAGCCTGCCTCTCTCTGCTGTCATGTGGACAACAGCCCCCACACTAGGTAGCCTGAGGAGAGCTGTCATGCGGGCCAGTGGGGTCTAGCTAGTCCTGCTCGCACTCTTGTTTTGAAAGGCAGCCATGCACTCACTCACACTGACTACAACACGTACACGCCCGCACTGTGCACATACTGTAAGCACGCCTCCCACAAGAGGAAGCCCGGGTGGGTGTCTGTTTTATGTTCAGTGTCCAGTGATTAATGTTGAAAAGCTCTTCCTGCTTGTAAGTAGCTGATCATATCAGCAGGCTATGAATGAAATTATTTCAGCACTCCTGCTCGTATTCTGCACTGCTGCGTCTGATTGCACTCTATTGCTAAACCAAATCATCGTGTATGGCCCAAATCAACTGTAGAGCTACTCAATCAATGTAAATCCCATCATGCCAAGTTCAGACTACCATCTCCTCTAGTATGAGCAGAAACGTGGTTCCAGTTTATCACGACTCGGCTCCGTTTGGCCATCATTCCTATTGATAACACTGTCCTCACCAAAGGAATTGCAGAGATCTGGGGCATCACTAAAAAGAACAAACACCCACCAGCAGATATGGTTTAAACAGACCCCCCAGGTCACCCAAACTCACTTGGTGGAGAAAACAAAGACAGACTGCAAAAATTATGATCCAAACTATCAGTTGTAAACATGCGGCATAGTTTACAGACCAACTTCCGACTTCGGCTTTGACCTACCATGCTTCCCACAGTTGTGCATACACAGTTTTCTTGTCCATCGAGGGATTACTATAACATTTAAAGTGTGCTCTTTTTAGATTTACCTCCAAATAAAGTGATTTAGATAATCTCAGAGTATCAAAGTCATTTATTATTATTATACAACACAGGGTTGCACCACAAAATGAGGGTTGTAGTCCCTTCATGCTACACACACATACAACATATATACAGATAATGAATTTGTGTCAGAATAGAATAGGATAAAATTTACAGAAATTAATTATGAAGTAAATAAAACAATATATAAAGTTATTTACTGTATCAACATATACACAGAACAAGAACAAGATGGCGATGATAATATGGTCGACATCTTCCCATAAAAAGTTCAACATCTGAAAAGATTGTCCAACAACTTTGACTGTGTTTGTGCATATAGCATCATCACTGTAAACACAGAGTTCCTCCACTCGTCCTGCCGTAGTCTTGCATGTTGTGTCCTGTTGGCTCGGAACTGGTCTGCCTGTCAAGTACAATAGCTTGATCGAGGAGGTCTCTGTAAGATGCGGGCACAACAGACTCTGATTTCCCGTTGCTTGGCCAGCCTGGCTAAACTGTTGACTTATTTACACCGGTTATGTCATATACTGTAAATCAGAGGTTTTCAAAGTGGGAGGTGAGCCTCCCAGATGGGCTCCAAACTGTTTCAGGGCAGGATCAGTGAGTGGAAATGAAAAAAATATTACATTAGTTATCAAAAGGAAATCACTGAGAATTGTACTGTTTCTCCCAGAGTCAGAAACTCATAAATTCCTCAGGGCAGACCTTTTCTTTATGTATTTGATGTAGTCTGAAGTTATGTAAAGCTCAATTGTTGAGTGTCTATGGGATCAAATAACATAATCATGATCCCACAGACATCCAGGAACTCAGCGAAACGAATCAAGTAAACAAAGGGGGATGAGGAGATGCCTTTTCCATGCTTTGCCTGAGGGGAGGCCCCTAGTCTCAGACTTTGAAAACACCTGATCTAAATGCTTATTTTTCTCACTCCATCGGACTTTGCTGTAGCGATGTTGCTTAGTTCCCAGATATTAGTCATATCTCTGGTGAGTGAAGTGTTATAATTGCTGAAAGAAAAGATGGCCATGAAGAAGAAGAAGGCCCAATTTGAGAAGTAAAACTAAACACTTGACCTTGAAAACAGTACTTGTCAAAATCAAAAGGGCTATATAGTGTCCATCCTTCAGCTTTCAGTTGTGTCCCATGATCTTCCTCAGCAGATGGAGTTTGCCAAAATGTCATATAATAGACCTTTTTCATAGCAGAGCCTTTCGAGTCAACATGCACAATAACAGCATCCTGACTCTGTCTGACCTGAATGTAACAGAACCTTAATTAGTATCTTTGATAAAACCTTTGTTTACCCTACGATCTCATTTCAAAATGGCCGCTGTGAAAAAGGTCCATTCCAGATGTTCAAATTTCAGATTTTTTTCTGAGAAATTTAAGGACACCTCATCCATGTTGGCTCCAGAGTTGGGATTGAAAGTTCATTCTTTGTCTCATTCTTGAACTGAACAAAACATGCTACATGAAACAGTTATGAAACAGTCTCAGTTTAATACTGATGCCTCTATGTGACCTACATAAGCAGACGAGACCATCAGCGAGAATATTGGCTATTTATTAATGCCTGCCACTGGGTTGGATTCTCATAGAAACCAGATGAAATGCTTTACGGCATGCAGACCGGAAGAGCCTATGTTTATTTTTTCATAGGCAAAGTTATGTTAGCCAGTAAAAGAGAAGCAGGAGGAGATTTTCTTTAGATAATTTTATTTTTGACGTTATATTTTGTGGTCATGGTGGTGGAAACACTAGATCTTTTGTCCACAGGAGCCTCCAAAATCAACACAATATGAAAGTTCCTCGTAGCCACTTTAAGAAAACAGTCTCACCACACGGTCCATTTAGCAACTGGTTTGGAGCTTTTGATTATATCATATGATATCATTTAAAGCTCCAGAGCAGCTTTTTCCTTCCTTATGGAAAATACATACAAGGCTGGTAACACTAACATGGGCTGGTACAGTCCTTACAGAGAACCAGGCTATTGACCAGTCTGTGTCATAAGAGAAGCAACCAAGTTAAAGAGATAGTTTGTATTATTTGAAATGGGCTTGTATTAGGTATATATCGATTATTAGTGTATTACCTACAGTAGATGACGGCCAGCACCCCAACACTATGAAGAAGCAAAGAGGAGTACCAGCACAGAAGATAAGCATTTTTGCTGTTGTAGACAAGGTCAGCAACAAAATGTATTTTAGCCTTACTTACCTATATAAGCCAAATATCACTCTCTACAAACAAACAAACCACTCGTGGGCAAAATCTTACATCAAAATACGTCAAATAATCTTAAACTATCCTTTTAAATTTTTTAAAAGCCACAGTTACTGAGGCCCTGGTCTGTCTGGATGAGTCAGTATGAGTGACACCCACTGGTCACGGTCACATCTCCACCTAAGAGATGGATGGCTGATAGAATACACCCACAGTATACTTTACCCCTCGCTGACAGGCATCTGGGATAATTAACGTGGCATTATTCTAGTGTGTCATTATGGTGTCACTTTAGCTCTGACACCACGACGGCCTTGTGAGGGAACGGGTGGCGTGCAACGCAGTGTCCGGTGGTGAAGCCAGAGCAAACTAACCTTCTCATAATCTCATCTCTTCCAGCTGTTATCCCTCTGACTGACTCGGAGCACAAGCTGCTGGCCCTCCATTTTGCCGTGGACCCTGGCAGGGACTGGGAGTGGGGGAGGGACGACAATGATAATACCAAGCTAGCCAAGTAAGTCCTGTATAGTATACCACAGGGTATTGATGCTTATCAACAAAGCACACACTGACTGCGAAAGCAGCGGTCCCACGAAGGGTGAGAAAGTAAAAAACTGCAGGTCAAGGCAGTTCTGTTAGTCCACCCACAAGGCTGCATGTGGGGGATTTAAGTCTGATTATGGGCTCTGGGCTCAGGTCACTTCAAAGAGTGAGCAGAGCGAGAACAAATTGTGAGTCACGTCAGTCATCCATAGGGTTTCCCAGGAATGGCCTCACTAAAGCAGCAACACCCTCTCTGAGTTTAGCAAAGAGTTTGTGTAAGGGTTTCTGTTTCACATTCCTGCTGGTCAGGGGGTTAGCTTATCCTTTAAAGGGATAGTTCAGATTTTTTGATGTGGGGTTGTATGTATGTATGAGGCACTTATCGATGGTCAGTGTGTTAGCTACAATAAGTGGTGGAAGAAAAGTCCTCAGTCCTGAGAAGCAGAGAGGAGTACCAGCACCCAGTTGAGTAATGTGCTGCTGTGGACAGTGTCTGCAACAAAATATATTTTAGGCACTTATAAAAGGGCCACCTAAAAAAATCAATATCAGTTTAAGAGTACACTATATTAAGAATATTTTTCTTTTCCAACAGGAAACCTCCATTATATAAGCCAAATGTCACTCTCTCCAAACCCACCAAACTCCATAGGTGAAATAAGTCGTTTTGCCTCACAGAACACAAGTGTTGCAGGTCTACCGCTGCCTCGGATAGTTTGTTTATTGTGTGACTTGTGTGTTTTAAAAGGACAGTTCGAATTCACTGAAGTCACACAGTAACACAAACAAACTAACAGATTGAGGCAGCAGTAGACCAGCAACTCCTGTGTTCTGTGAGATAAAATTATTTATTTTCACCTATGGAGTTTGGTTGATTTGGAGAGAGCTGTATTTGACCAATATAACACTGATTTCCCATCATAAAAGGCCTCATCACAGCAAAGTAAAGCAGTGAAAATACTCTCAATATAGTGTACACTTACACTCATAGACTTTTTCACATGTGCTTTTTTTAAGTTGATAAAATGTGTTTTGTTGCTGACCCTGTCCACAGCAGTTCATTGCTTATCTTCAGTGCTGGTGCCCCTCTGCCTCTCCAAACTATCTAGTCTTGCTAATACACTGACTCTTGACAAGTACCTCATATAACACCACCTCAAATAATCTGAACTATCCCTTTGACAATCTGCAGTAATAACAGTGCAGATATACAGAGAAAAATACCCTCAAGCCGCGTCTTATTACCACCTCTTTATATTACCCTTAATGCATTGCAGACATGTTTTTCCAAATTCACTAAGTTCTTAAAACTGTCATACTCAGAACTATAAATATGATGTATACACCCTTACGCTTTAGTAAACATGTTTGTCACGTGTCAACTGTGCTTGTTATTAATTGTGGCTACATGCTCTCCCGCAGTCTCATCTTGTCTCTGGAGGCCAAACTCAACCTGCTGCACAACTACATGAATGTAACATGGATCCGAATTCCATCTGAAACAAGGGTAACTTTTTCACACATATGTGTCTTGTTTGTCACGGTTGATTTAGCTCCTCCATTCCAGATGTTATTGAAACCGCCCATTCAATCAATCAGTTTTATTTACTGTCAGAGTGCAATTAGTCTCAGGCATTGATGTTTTTGTACTGATTATGAATCATCAGCCAAACTCCTTTTAAGTGTTTTTCGGTGAATTTGTCTGGAATACATTGTGAATCTTTTAAAGCTCTCCACTTATAAACCAGATATTTAATTATCCCTTTAACGTCATGTCCCTGAGACACCATTAGTCTGTTTTCTTCATTGCTGTGTGTATTTGTGTGTCTCTGTGCAGGCTCCCTTGGCTCAGCCAGAGTCTCCCACAGCCTCTGCAGGTGAGGATGTCCAGTCTCTAGCTGAGTCCATGGACTCTGACCGCGAGTCTGTCGGCAGCAACTCGAACGTCAACAGCGGAAAGCCCAGCAAGGAGAAGGACAAAGACAAGCAGCGCAAGGACAAAGACAAGAGCCGGGCTGATTCTGTAGCCAACAAACTAGGTAGCTTCAGCAAAACCTTGGGAATCAAGTTGAAGAAAAACATGGGAGGTCTGGGTGGCCTCGTGCACGGCAAAATGAACAAATCTAACTCTGGCTCAGGTCGTAACGGGGAGAACGGAGGGGAAAAGACAAAGAAGAAGGAGTCTAAAGCAAACAAGGGGAGCAAGGAGGAGTCGGGCCAGTCAGCCAGCTCCACCTCTTCTGAGAAGGCAACGAGTCCCTCCCCTACGGACAGGGACAGACCCTCCAGCTCCTCCCCCACCGAGAGACAGGACAGTGCAGGGAGAGTCTCAGGGGACAAGACCCTGGAAAACTGGAAATACAGCACCGATGTCAAGCTCAGCCTCAACATCCTGCGGGCTGCCATGCAGGGGGAGCGCAAGTTCATCTTCGCGGGCCTCCTGCTCACCAGCCATCGACACCAGTTCCACGAGGAGATGATCAGCTACTACCTGACCAACGCCCAGGAGCGTTTCAGCCAGGAGCAGGAGCAGAAGAGGAAGGAGGCCGAGAAGAAGCCCCCGCCCGCCGCCACCGCCAACGAGGCGGCCGTGAAGAAGCCTGAGCATGAGAGTGTCTTCCAGAGGGAGAGGTCGGACAGCTCGCCTCCGGAGAGCTGCTCTCCTGTCCTGCCCCACCACACCCACACCTACAACCACAACTCACAGCCCCCTCTGGGTCTCAAGATGCAGGGCAGGAACAGTCCCACTCCCGTAGCCCCTCTTGTTTCTGTCCCAGTCCCTCCTCTTACCCCGCCAACAACCTCCCACCACGTCTCCCATCCTGCCCCAGCCCCTGCGCCTTACTCCTCCCCCAGTATTGGTGCTAAGAGACCTGGGCCCGTTCCTGTGTCCGCCCACTACAGCCATACACCGCCCATCCAGAGGCACAGCGTGATCCACTTACAAGATGTCAACATGCAATCCTCCATCTTCCAGGACGACCCCTATAAGCCTGTGGTGGGCACCCTAAAGACATGCGCCACCTACCCCCAGCAGAACCGCACGCTCTCGTCCCAGAGTTACAGCCCTGCTCGCCTGTCGGGGGTCCGCACTGTTAACACCATAGAGACGCTGTCCTACAACATGCCAGGCGAACACAAGTCCCACACCTACACCAATGGATTTGATGCGGGAGACATTCAGGACTGCCTGGAGTTTGCTGATGAGGACAACTCATCTCACACCTGGCTCAACCAAGACAAAACCAAAGGGCGGAGCTCTGGAAGCCCTTTGTACTGCTTTCAGCAGCGCCGCTGCAAGAGGGAGAACTGCTCCTTCTACGGCAGGCCAGAGACAGACAACTACTGCTCCTACTGCTACAGAGAGGAGCTGAAGCGCAGGGAGAGGGAGAGCAAAGTGCAGAGGCCTGCATAGCCATCACAGCCACTTCAGCCACTTGTCAGCGAGGCCGCGGGAGACTTGAGGGAACTACACCATCTGCACTCTGCATCTAGAATAACATGGTGGCAAACATTTTCCTATTTTGTTGAAGAATGCTCTTGTATTCCTGTCACCCTTCCCTTGTTAGTAAAGATTCTTACTTTATGATGGGGGAAGCAGAACTTGAAACAGTGAGCAGCTTTGGCCAGAAATTGTGCTATTTTGTTTATTTTCTGTCTCATTGAACTTAGTCTTTTACTTGTTTTAGAGTAAAAGTCATCTCTCTGTGATGTAACTTTCTGTATGTGAGGGAAACGTTCTTTATTTTTCAAAAAGTACAAAAGATTTGCATCTCATCAGGAGGGAACATTTTAGCTCTTTTAATCAGTTTGAATGCAATACCTCTGCTTGGTTCTTCAAAAATCTCTGTGGAAAATTTATAGTTGTTTTGCAATCAAAAGAAATTGAATGGGAGATTAATATTAGACTTTAAAGCAATAAATTGGTGATTTTTGCTACACCCTCTCCCAGTTTTGTCTATGCACCAATAATATAGTTACTGTAGGTTAACTGTGTCTTGTAAATTGTAAAGGATTGTCACGGTGTGCTTTTGTAAACCAACTTAAACTACAGGAATTAAAATGTGTAAGCATTATAGATTGTAACGTTGGATTAGGATGAAATGTAAAACTATCTCATTTGTTAAGTGTACTTTCGTTCTCACCACGGTGCAAAGGTTTGCTGTGTCAGAATTGGACTCAAAATATTGTGTAAGATATCATTTCACACTTCTACCCGTAGTCGACCTCCAACAAGCACTGCCAAAATGGCTTCTTTAAAGAAAATTCAAATTTTTAAAAGGTTTTATTTTTTGTGGCAAACACCAAACAATGTGCATAGGATGAATTGCTTCTCAAATATGCAGTGTTTATGGTGTGTTTCTCTGAGTCGCCTGTTAGCTACTCTATTCGGTCAGTGTGTTAGATGAGAAGAATTGTGGGTAGCGAGAGCAAGCCGATGCATATTTGTCTGAAGTGTGATTAAGTGTCTGTTCCCCCCTTACACACACACACACAACACGATGTGCAATCATGCTACTAGCACTATGTGGTGACCTGCAGTATAGATGTGTCACCGGTCCAGTGTGAGATTGTCTGTTCTTCTTCTTCCATATCTAGAGGCCGTTAAAAGAAGCACCTGCTGCTAAGAGCACCTCAAGCCTTTGTGATCATCAGTGCTTTAACCAATCAGTGGGGTTTGTGAAACCCCGGGCCTCCAAGTGCTTTTTGCTCATTCGACATGACTACTGTAAAGACGCAGTGTTTGTGTTGCTGTTTGTTCTGGTGATGCTTGGATAATGTACCATGCTGTCCTTAACTAAGTGTGTCCTGGCCAAGGATGTCCACTGCTCCCCGGGTTCGCTTCTGTCTCCCTCCTGTACACACTGCAGTGTTGCTCCTCCTTGTTTCTATGTGACCAGTTCATGGACTCTCACCATGTTAGGACTGTAAGATATGATTTTGTATTCCTTTAAGAGTTTTACACTACTTTAAATTATTAATTTGCACATTAGGTACAGATGTAAATATGAAAAAAAAATAGTTTATTGTTACAAACATGGTGTGTCTGCGTCTTTTCTGTTTTTCTTCAAGGAGATCATCATGAGAAATATAGAGATTATCAATTATTAATCAATTTCATGTTCTGACAGATTTAAAATATTTTATTAAAAAAAACAAGGGAGATTTCTCTTGATCCTTGTGCACTACAATATAACACATCTATTTTCTCTCACCTTCTTCTCTGTTTTCTAGTGAGGCCTAAAAGCAAACGATAACAGGTTGAATTTACAGTATTAGTGTACCTGAACTAATGAAGACTGAATATGGTTTATATGGTTATGTGGTTTTACACAACAAACACTGAAAACAATTACTTAAATTGTCCCACTTTTTCCAAGAAGTGTAATTGATCCATAGCAGAGTTTTTAGCAGCATCTTTAAAGGGCAGTTCAGTCCAGGATCAAATATTTTTTCCCCATTTTCCACCCATTTACTCAAAATAATCCACACACCGTGTTGTGAGTAGTTTCATCTAAGAACTTCTCCCTACCAAACTACATCCACCTTATCACTGCGCAGAAGGAAGCATGCATCTACTCGTGGATGAGATGCTCGTGTTCGTGACAGTGTGGGATAATGGCATTCTCCAGCTGAGCTGTAGTGTGTTGTAGCACCACTGAGTTAGCCAGTACAGTGTGTTATGGTTAGTGGGTGTAGTTCAGTAGAAAGAAAATAGTTCCTACATGAAGCTACACACATTAGAGTCTGTGGATTATCATCAGGTAACAGGGTCATGATTTCTGGAAAGAGAAATTGCTGTTGAGGTTTTCAAAATGCATTTTTGGGTTCTATTATGTTTAAGAGAGTGCAAACATCTCTACAGCTGGTATCTCCTGAACTCAGCAACTCACACCAAAACAATCTTGATGGATAAATAGCTCTACAGGTAACATAAGAAATATGTAATTTTGATTTTGGGGTGAATTGTTTCTTTAAAGGTGCACTTACTTGAGATTTTGCTCTTTCATATTGTAAGAGACAAATCTGGAAAAAGGGATAGTCAAAATTGATGCAGAAGAGACTCAAATATCCACATCTTTATTGCAAATATGGGATAAGCTCCAAAAAAGGCTGGATCCTATACAGTTCCCATAATGCAACTCAATAGTTTCTGTTATCCTTCTTCCTGGTCTCTTAAACACCATACCTCAAGTTTGTAATACAAACAAAAAAATTAAGTCTCCAAGCTGAACCTGAGATAACCTTGATAACATCACCATGACTTCACCTGGGTTAATGCGTCAGGGCGATTACACACCAGCCTTGGAGTGATTACGCCCTTGGGGCAGGGTTTTTGGGCTGATGTGAACACTAAACTCACTAAATTTCTCAGTTAATAGAAGGGGTGTATAAGAACACTGAGGCAATATTAAGTTATGTAATACCTGCTGTCTTATTAGACATTCATAAGACATAAGTCCTCTATCACTTAAGTCTGGTGATATGTGCTCCAAATCAACACTAACATGAACCTGACTCCCAACACCATTTGTTTTCTTTTTACTGCAGACTGCGTGATCAATAATCGAACATTTCCCACCACATGACCTTTGTTTACAAGTTCTGAACGGCTTCAGTTTTCTATTTGTGAACTCACACCAGACCAGCCGTAAAATTTAAATAATGTGTCATGTTGATTCAATTCAGGAATCAGAGCTTTACGTTTGAACCCACCCTAAGACTTGACAAAGCTTGTCCAGAACTTCATAAGATATTAGACATGTGTGAAATGAGAAATCAGTGCACTGCCCCTTTAAGAGGCTATCTGAATTTTTAGAATAAGACCCTTTCGATGGTTATTTATACGATTCAGCGCTGGAAAAAAGGTAATTAATCTTGTGTTGGCTTCTTGAATGAGTCAAACCAAACAGAATGAGGGGAAAATTTCCACCAAAATCATTCTGAGGTTACAGAGTTGAGATTCTTGGGAGTGAACTGCCAAGTAGGGCAGCATTCCAGACTGAGAGCTGTAACTCTGCCTCAGTCCTCCAGAGACACTCCTACACTGGCAGGAGGATTGGAGCCACGCAGCGAAACAGGCTTTCAAAAAGCAGCAGAAAATCTGCAAGCGCTTTTTCATGTGAAGTGTACTCCATCCCTGTGATGGTTAAATCTGACGAGGGCGTGCTGCATGTGAGCTTAAGTCACAAGACAAACTGTATCAAACATTATATAAAAAAGACTCAAAGAGAGGCCATTGTAGATATGTAAAGATGAATTTAATTACAGCTTAATGTAATCTTCAAATGCATAGAAAAGCAGCTTGTGAGAATAACAGAGTAAGAAGGGTTCACAAGCTGTTACCAAAGGCTTCCAGTCTGATTATCATATGTGGTTTCAAAACAGTCATGATTTAGAAAATATAGAAAGTCCTCAGTGTTGTTCGACAGTCGGTTGGTCCACCATTAGTCCAGACCTCGCCATGCCATGAAAAAGGGGGAAAACGTAGAGGAAGAATTTTTTTTTTTTATTTTGCATTATGAGAATAAAGTTTAACTGTGAAGAATAAATTACTTTTAAATATCGTTGTCTATGTAGAGTAATGTTTTACACTACTTTGGCATTACTTTTACCACAATAATGGCAGAAGTACGACTAGGTGTTATAAAATAGAAAAGGGTCATGTTTCATAGTGATAAATCCGCAGATGCCTCTACCTGGCAACACCTTCTGTAAAAACACGTTTCAATTATTCCTCCTCCTATGTCTATTTTTTCAACAATACACTCTTAAATGTGAGGTTGATACCCAATAAAAAGGCGCTGAATAAATATATTTATCTACATTTAGGTGGAGAAAGTGTTTTGCACTGTGACTCTCTGCTCTGGTTTGTAATGGGTTAAATTATCATCGCCACGGCCTACATTTCCCATCTGGCCTACTCTGGACTGGGTTGTTTTCATATGTTTGCTGTTTTATATTTTTGCGCTGGTTTATAGTTTTAACCATTAGGGAGGCGGCTGTTACATTTTTTGACACCAGCTGTATTTTATTTTTAACTTCTGTTTACTTTGAGTGCTTCCCTCTTCTAAAGTTAAGTTGGTGTCCTTGATAATACGTTACGCAATGTAGTAAATGAAGTAATATTATCAGAATTATAGAGGACATGCATATATTATAGAGCACCATTACAACTAAAAGTAATATATTACTCTAACACATTACTTTTGGAACATTACTCCAAAACTGGTTGATAAAAAAGCTGAAATATCAATAATAAAGTTGAAATGACATTTCGACTTTATTCTCAAAATGCAAATCTGATACAAAATCTTCCTCATCTCTTTCTTATACTGAAAGTTTCTCTTAAAGTTTTGACTTAATTATTAACATCTCAACTTTGCAAAAATATTGAAATGCAAAGTTTAGAAATATCCCCTCTTTTTTTCCCATTTGCGTGTCCTTAATATTCTCATATATCTCAATATGTACCAGATGGTTGGCACAAAATTTTGTACTAACACTCATGATTCACCAGAGTGGTGGTCCTCTGACTTTTCCTCTGTCCATGAGGTTCACATTTGTGGGTTTGAGTGAAATGTCTCAACAACAATCGCATGGATTTCCATAAAATTTGATACAGACAGTCATTTCCCCCGCAGGATGAGTTGCAACTTTGGTGTTCCCTTGATTTTTCTTAGAGGGAAATTTGTCCAGTGCCTTGGTTTATAACGAAGTGACTCCAAAACATTCCCATGTGCCTCAGCTGTACTTGTTTAGTGCTGTTTCTCAAATGTTAGCATGCTAGCACACTAACTTCACATGATTGGGTCATTCCTATTTTCCCAGGGCCCTATTTACCACAGTTCTATGTGCTCTCCCAGGGCCCTATGTTCCCAAGGTTCTATGTTCCCAGGGTGCCCAGCTCTGTAGGTTAGGGCTTGGATAATTAAAGTTATCTCAATGACTCCCCCTGATTGAGTAGTTATAGGTTAGCACAGAACATAGGACCCTGGGAACATAAATATATGTATGCCCTTACGTGTACCACACAAAGGATCGGGGATAATTATTTCAGTGCCAAGCACACCAACTGAGTGCATGTTTTAAAACCATGGATGCCATAAACGCAACATGTTCATCACCAGGTACCAGACCTCCTGGAGCTCTTTAGAAAGGAAAGGATAGACTGTCTTTTGGCGCCACAGCAAACTGTTAGCATACTGGGACAATCCTGGACAAACTGGGATGTCTGGTCACCATAACAGATGCACTCCCAAGATGATGAACAGGATAAACATTTTAGCATGTTAGCATGGTTAGCATGCTGATGCTAGCATTGCAGCTAAGCAATACTGTGCCAAAGTACAGCCTCTCAGAGCTGCTAGAATGACTGTAGTCTCTGAAGACTCTGTTAAACTAAAATGCATCCACAGATTATTAACCGTGAGGAGAGACACAATGGGCTTTCTCAGTTAAGACTGTAAACAGAGTAATAAATCAATTGCTGCCTGTCAGAACTCTCAAATACTCGAGACCTCATGAGGTCCACAACATTACAATCATACATAAAATCTAAGACCCTGAGAACATACGATCCTAGGAACATAGGACCTTGGGAACATACAGTAGGAACCTGGGAACATGTGACCTTGTAACATAGAACCCTGGGAATACAGGGCTTTGGGAACATCTGACCCTGGGAACATGGGAGCTTAGGAGCATAGGTTCCTGGGGACATACTGTATGACTTCAGAACTTAGAACACTGGGAGCATAAGACATTGGGAACATATGACCCAAGAAGCATAGGACCCTGGGAACAGGTGATACTAGGAACATAAGACCTTGGGAACATTGGACCCTGGGAACATAAACACGTCCAAGATGATGAGCACGGTAAACTTTTTTAGCACGTTAGCATTCTAATGTTAGCACTGAGCTGAAAGCAATACTGTGCCGAAGTACAGCCTCACAGAGCAAATAGCATAGCTGTTAACTTTATGGTCTTGTTAAACTCTAACGCTCCCACAGATTTTTTAAAAGTGAGGACAGAAACAAAGCCTTGTCACAGTGAACAGTGTAAACAGAGTAACAAATCAAACCCTGACTGTCAGAACTCTCAAATACACTTGAACCCATGAGCTTTACACGATTACAATCCTTGGAGCTTTTTAAAAATCTTCTGCAGTAATTAGTCTATGAGCATGAGGTAAAATTAGCATTTGCTTTTTCAAGAATCTGTACAGTAGCAGCTGACTGAGTTGGTGGAGTGAGAGTGAGAAGAAGGTTGCTTAGTGGGCAGCAGCCTGTTATGTGTGGGATGAATTGCATACTTCTGACTGAGTGTATAGTCTCGTGACTGTGCTGCGAGAGAGACAGCGAGGTGGGTATGTTCTCCAACTGTTGCCTCACGCCTCAGGTCACGGTTGTGGACTGCGGCTGTTCATAATACGGAATGACTTGTTAAGTTTTGAGGATGAATTACATCTCCACGTGATGTCTAATGTTAGTCACACAATGGCCCATGAGGGCCCCCTTTTTCCAGAGCAATGTATCCCGCTCTCTTGTGTCCTTGTGTCTTCCATAACAAGTGCTGAATAAGACAGAGTGCATTGTCTTCTTTCTTGGATCCCCTTTTCTCAGAATTTCCTTTGAATTTGCATGAGGGACCTCCCTTTGCTTTTCAAAGCAACAAAGAGCTCTATCAGGCATACAGCAGTCGTTTGGCAGGCCTCTCATCCTCTCGAACAGCACAGCACAGCCTCCATGTTGTCAAATTCACTCAACTCATTTCAAACCGAGCCTCATACAAAAAACACCAGGATACAGAATTTCTAAAACTGCCTTTTATTTCCCTTTCAGATGCATCTGTCTCCTTCCTCTCACATAATTAGAACCCATTAGAGGCCTTAACGCAACACAATAGTTCATAAATATTGATTTTCATGGTAAGCAGTTGTCTCATTAAGGCGCTGAAATTAAAACATGGGACAATTATGCATATCCATGAGTATATATTGAATATTTAGATCGCACTATTCTCATCATCTGTTAGATTGTGAGCCACTCTACCTGACAGTATTTACAGTGCTGTTGTGTTTTAAGCAGGTTGCTGGCTTTGATGCCTCTGCTGCAGTGAGTGGTAATGCCAAACTCCCCCCCACCTCCCATAGCTAAGCCTTGTTCTCAGCCAGTGCCAGCCTCCAATATCTGAGCTCATCCCACCCGCTCTGCAGGATCTAGCGCCAGCCCTGCCATGCACTGCACTCGAGAGTGGGTGGCATCACATGGCCCTTCAGCCTGCCTTCTGGGGCTTGGCATGGAGGAAGAGGGACGTACACACTCTCTCTCTCACACACACACACACACGCACACACACAGGCCTCTCTGTGATTAGTACCACTGCTGCTGCTGCTGCTGCTGACCACATCTCCCCCTCTTTTTCTGTGGATTAATTCCATCGAGTCTTAAAGTCAGCGATGCCCACACACCTCAGTGGAGCAGAGACCCTTTCCAGCCCACCAAGCCTCCCACGCTCTACACTTTGAGTGTGTGTACTACACTCCTAGAAATAAAGATAATAACTAGAACCACAAGGGTTCTTCAGCTTGTCCCCATAAGAGAATCCTTTTTGGTTATTGGTAGAACCTTTTATAAAGAGCCATGTATGAAAGTGAGAGGTTCTACAATGAGAGGTTCTACAGAGAACCCTTCCATGGTGTAATGGTGTCACCCAGAACCCTCTCTGGGGGCTCTAGAACCTTCCACCTTGGGGTTCTGCCAAGAACCTTTTTGTATTGCAAGGGTTTTATCTAAAAACCCACTAAGGGGTTTCGACTGAGAACCTTTTTATATCCCAAGGGTTTATTTAGAACACACCAAGGGTTTTATATAAAACACTCAGGGGGTTCTACAGAGAACCGTTTTATATTATAGTGAAAAGAACCCCTGACAAAAGACAATTTCTTTGCTTTGAAGAACTATTTCTTCCAAAAAGGGTTCTTTGGATGAAAAGCGTTCTTAATGGAACCCTTAGTCTTACAAAGAACCATAGCCAAACCCTTTTTTTCAAAAAAGGGTTCTTCACAAGCAAATGGTTCTGAGTAGGTTGTCAGCCCTTCAGGAAGAATCTTTTTGCAGCCCTTATCTTTCAGAGTGTCGGGTGGGTGCACCAATCAGCACTGGGTAACACCACCCACCCACCACCCACCGCCTCATCCTCATCTTCCATCTCTCTCACACTCTGTACTGTACTTTCCATCAGACAATGCGTTCAAAATAACTCACTGGTGAGGCTCTGGCCAAAAAATACCTGAGTTTATTCTGCGTACAGAATTCACCTGGAGACTGGGTGCTCGGGAGCTGATAATCCAAAGAAAAGGTGTGACTGAAGAGATAAATCAGTCAAACTGAAACCACCTCCTCCACCCCCACATCCTGTCTGCAGGGTGATACCAGCAGCGATGTGCTCTCGCTGCTCATATAACTTTGTACTTCGCCCGCATCTGCAGCAATATAACTCACTACAGAGGGGAAAATGTGTCATCTTGAGAATAAACACGTGACTGTAAGACATGCAAGCCAGAGAGAATATGTGTCTCACCCACACAAGCAGCAAAACCCGAGATATTTCTTGTAATATGGCGAGATATGTGTGAATTAGCTCCGTCAGTGGTCTGCAGAGGGACTCTATGAGGCTCTAGTGTTGCATGATCAGAGGAAAGATGCAGAATTTTTATGTTTAGGAGCTCAATTTTTCCTCGACAACAGCAACCTGCCAACATTCAGAGCTTAAGACAATCAAAAAAATTGAAGGTAAATATAAACACACCAAAACTAACTATGCAGAAGTCCCTCATGTTGCCACACAAATATGAAAAACAAGCTCTGGGAACATGCCGGCTGTGATGGCACACCAAGTTGTGTGGTGGTGCCAGGGGTGGCAGCTTGTCGGTTTGTGTAGCGTGGTGTGCTGGTAGCTCCAACCTGCCCAGAGACAGGAGGTGTACAGATTGAGGCGGGAGAACACCAGGCTCCTCATCAACAATTTTAATGCCTTGGTCGCTCTTTCTCTTCCTTCCTGTCTCACTCCACATCGCATGATTCATTGTGAGCAGGAAAGGCCACGCCTGTGATCTCTGCTGGTGTTGGTGGGCGCACTCCGCTTAAGAGAGGGATAAAAGCATGTTGGCAGTGATTTTGCAGGGCAGCAAATGCAGATGGAGTGAGAAACTCTGCTTTTTGGAGTTAAAAGTACACTTTGCACAGGGGAAGGCTGCAGCTTGTAGTGAATCATCCATTCCTCTGAGGCTGCAAGTGCACTGGGTTTATACAGGAAACTTCACAGAATTTATCAGTCTGTTTGGCCTGAAATACAATAAGGAAGGAAGGAGTCCCCAGCATTTGGTGCCCCACCCATTGTTGATACCCCAGCAGTTACTGTAAATATTTGCATGGTTGAAGTGGGGGAACAAGGTGTACTTCCTGTTGCAAGAATAATACTGAAGCACATGGCGGGCTTGTGAGAAAAAACTGTGCAACAGAGAAATATGCACTCTTCCCCTTCCTGCACTTCTCTGCTGTAATTTTGCTTTCATGTTTCAAATATTTTACAATTATAAATGAGGAACTTCCTCAGTGGAAGGCTCACATAAATCTGACATGAAAGAGAAACCGTGAAAACTATGAAACTATCAAAACACATTGTTCCTCTTAAAATTCCATGTTCAATTCAATACACACAGCTTCGCTTGGTGTGACCTTTGTCTTATGGTGGCTAATGTTAGCTAATGTAACTGACATTACAGAGTCAGTTCCCTGATTTAAAGGACATTTTGAGATCATGTTCTTGCCGAGACTTAGATGAGAAGCTCGATACAACTCTCATATCTGTATTTTAAATATTAAGTTAAAGGATCAGTTTGTAGTGTAGTTTTTTACTGGCTTCTAGCAGTGAGCTTGCAAACTGCAAACAACTCATCTCACTCTTGCCTTCCAAGCATGTAGGAGAACCTACGGTGGCCACAAAACTCAAGAAAAATGTGCAAGGCTGTATCCAGAGCCAGTGTTTGGTTTGTCTGTTCCGGTCTACCGTAGAATCATCATGGTGCAACATGGTGGACTCTGTGGAAGATTTTGCCTTCTTTAGATAAAAAACAGTTCAGGTTCAGGTTCAGGTTCAGGTTACTTTATTAATACCCGAAGGTAGATTTGTTCTGCAGTGAGATGAAATGGTGCTATCCATTATTGCTCTAAGGTAATAAATACAGAACAATTCTTATTTTCAGGTGATTACACACAATGAGAACACACTTCTGAATATTAGGCTATAATAAATCCCTTTAAATCTTACACACTGGACTTTTAAAAATAAAAAGTTTTATCTATACACTCAGGGGTTTTGTCTCTGCTGCTTCACTTAGTATGAGCTTTAGCTTATGGTGGCTAAGGTTAGCTAATGTAACTGACATTACTGAGTTAGCTTCCTGACTTAAAGGAATAGTTTGACATTTTGGGATTGACTTTCTTGCCAACAGTTAGATGAGAAGCTCGATACCACTCTAAAAGTCTATCTGTATGGTAAATATGACATTAAAGGACCAGTGTGTAGGAATTAGTGGCATGTAGCAGTAAGCTTGCACATTGCAACCAATTCTGAAAAACCCTTGCCTCACCCTCCTCTTCCAAACATATAAGAGAACCTCAGGTGGCTGTGAAATGTGAATGGCTGAATCTAGAGCCAGTGTTTGGTTTATCTGTTCTGGGCATGATAGACTCTGTAGAAGACCCGTCTTCCTCACATACTGTATAAACAGCTCATTCTAAGGTAACAAAAACACAACTATTCTAATTTTCAGGTGATTAAATTCTAATGAAAACATACTTAGGAATATTATTTTCCATTTCTGCCTAATTCTGCCCATAACCCCCCCTAAATCTTACACAATGGGCCTTTAATATTACAAGTTTAATCTGTTGCCAAGCAACAAAACACACCCTTGTTCAACTGAATGCACTCAGGGGTTTTGCCTCTAAACTTCATGTGGTATGACCTTAAGCTCATGTTAGCTAATGTAACTGACATTACTGAGTCAGTTCCTCATTTAAAGTGCTAGTTAGACATTTTGGGATTCATTTTCTAGCTGAGAATTCGATGAGAACTTATCATTCTTGCATCTTGATTTTTGGACATTAATAATTGTTCATTTAAGTCAGTGTAAACTACAGAACAAGGTCATAAACTGTGTGAAACTGTTTTGTCAAAATGGAGATTTTGGGTCGTGGGTGACGATTACTTTCAGATGAGTGTATGCATTGTTTTGGGGGAAATTCCTGTTTAGTTCGCCCTTAAGGACTCATCTTATACACAAAGTGTCACTTTAGTGGAGAAGGAAATGAGCATAAAACAAATTGTAGCTGCTTATTTTATGAATTTATTTCCAAATGTAAACTTCACTATTTCATGCATACAAGTTATGACAACATACATTATTCAACAATCTGTTATTTTTCATATTTGCATAGGACATGGTCACAATATATTGTCTAACATGTAAAAAATAATGCCATAAAAAGGTACAGCAGAGCAGCTAAGACCAGCACATTAACTGTGTGTAGAATCCGAGGAACTGTACAACTGTAATACTTTGAATGTAGTGATTTTGGTTTGCTGAGAGACAAAAAATAAAATGACACCTGAAGTTAGAGTGAGGTCATTGGAGAATGTACTGGCCATAGCTGAGTCAAGAGTTATTTACAGATTAGATTATACTGGTGCTGAGAGGGGAAACAGCACCATGGAGTCACTACAACAGGCAACTGATGGTGATGGGCAGAGGAGAAACGCACAGAGGTATCAAGAGAGCAACGTTACACTGAGGAGGTACATCGAGGACAAACAGGTCGAGGAAACAGAACCAAAAGGCTGGTGAGAGGCTCTCTTTGTTATCAAAGGGAGGTCATTCGCAGCACTGTGTGTGTGCTGCTTTAACCTGAAACAGACAGATCCTTTAAGGAGGCTCGAGCAAAACACTTGTTGTCAGCGTGCATTTCTACAGTAAAGAGCAAACGCCGCACAGTCTCAGCTCAGGCAGTCAAGCAAGACCACATGGTCAGTGAAGGGTACAGACAGAGATGGTCCGCCATGCTGCATGTTCCTACTCACTCACTTGTCTTTTTACTCATTCAGACTGTGTTTGCTCCTATGATTAAATGGGTTTTGTTCATTCAAGTGATAAAAAAATAGCAAGGTTGCTGATTTGAGATGTAGAAAAAGGTCCATATTTACAGAAGAGTATTGCATTCATAAGAGGGGGGAAAAAAACTCAGTTTTTCTGAATTAATGAGATTTTTTCATGTAAAAAAAAAATCAGCTCATTTTCTTTTAATTAATGAGGTAATTTTTCGTGCAAAAAACATGTTTTTCTCATTTAATGAGATAATTTTTGATTTTTTTTTAAAATAGCTCTGTTCCTCTGAATTTTTTAGATAATTTTTTTTGTTAATAAAAATCTGCTGTTTTTTCTGAATTAATGAGATTTAATTCTCTCATGTTAACAAAAATCAGCTTTGTTCTTCTGAATGCATTTTAAAAACCTGCTCTGTTTTTCTCAATTAATTAGACAATGTTTTATGCAATGTAATTGATTGTATGTTTCATGTCATTAATTCAGAAAAACAGCTACATTTTTTGTCTCATGTGATTGCAATACACTTCCATACATATTAAGCACAACATCCATTGATCAACACTTACAGCATATAAAGTTGAACTCAAACTGGGCTGGGTTCAAAATTACTGCAACATTCATCTTTCCCTTCAAAGCCTTTGGTAACAACTTGTAACTTCTCATCGCTCAAGAACCACTCTCTCCTATCACGGCCGCCTCTCAAACATTATCCCCACCTTTAAAAAAGCCTCAGGCCTTTGTCATGAGGGAAGACATGCTCTGTGTGTCCTTAACTTTCAAATATTATTTGTCATAATACTTTAAAATATTGCATGTATGTTGTTCATTCGAATTGGCTAAGCCTACACAAAGAGCCTGAAGAGGAGAAAGGAGCGATTAAACCTGGGAAATGTTGACAATGAGAAACGTACCTTGTGCACAACTCACAACGTGTAAAACCTCACAGTCAAAGACAGACTTCTATTCATTACCTACAAAACGCATCGGGGTCGATGTAAGCAGCACATTTATAGCAAATGCAATTCTCAATCCTTTGGAATGGTTGGGCGTTCATTATCATTAAGATTGTTTTATGTCAAAAATACCTGTAATAAGCCATTATACATTGCTTGAGTATTTGTACAGCAAAAAAAAAACAAAAGAAGAAGAAAAAAATTAAATAACAAAAACCAAATGAAACAAAACTACACAATCAAAATGTTTACATAAAGCAGAAAAGAAATATTACTGTACATTACATAAAAACATGTCACACTTTATAAAACTGTACAAGTTTGTTAAATGTCTGATAGTAGCTAGGTTTTTCTCTTTTTTTTTACCCACAACATTTGTATCATCTTTATGAAGTTACCATTATAGTTTTGGCACACAATTGCATCGATCATGCTTGTACGTTGAGATCAGTCATGTGATTTCAGTTGAGACGGTCTGATCAGTGATATATTCATGTAATTAATATGAACTTTTTAAATAATTGTTAGTTCTTTACATACTAGGCAACAATCAGTTCACTTTTTTACAATTAGCAGAAAAAAGATATTAACTGGTACACTGTTAGCATCTTGTAGAAACCTTGCATTTTCATTTTGTCATTGTTTAAAGTCCTTTTTCTCCAACAGATGTTGAAAACAGTAATCTTACTGGGATTACAATCGTAAAGTTGGATTAAAAAATGCTGACATGGAGTTTCATAGTAATTTACAGCTGACATCATCCCTCACATAGAAAATGTTTAAACTAAGACAAATAGCTCAGTAGGGAAGGGAAATATTTTTGAGACATAAAATAATAAAAATAAGGTTTCATTATTTCCTGGCGAGATTACTTTTTAAATCTACAACAATGTGCAGGACCCTGACAACATGGGATGATTATATAAAATGTAGCCCAGTGTTTAGTTTTGTTTTTTTGATTTTTGTTTTTACAGAAAAGTCTCTTTCTTTCCTTCTTCATTCAAGTAGGGGCAAATAAAACCACCAAATTTTTTGTGCTACTCATCAAGCAAACGTAAGCTACATGATGGATGTTTTGAAAAGATATGAAGGTACAACAAAAGTATTTCAAGAGGTATGATTTTTGAAAAATATACAAGCTTAAACATTTCATATGAGACAAAAAAGCAATAATAATAATAAAAATTATGACTACATTGCTAACTCACAATGCTGTGGTCTCTATTCTTATGGAAAACGTTCAAAAGAATCTAAATAAAATAATAAAGAAAATTAGTCACTCCATCTGAAATTGTCGTACATAGAGGTCAGGAAGTTTCCTTTTCTTATCGTCAACACAAACAATCCTTTCAGTTTCTGACTTGGAGGAATTTTTGGATGACAGGTTAACTGGAATAACCTGACATCCTGACATCAACTGTTTCTGATTAAAGGGGTGAAACCCAGTAATGGGGCTCAAATTATGCTTTTTTAAAAAAAAACAAAGTATGGTGCCTTTAAACAGCCCGACAAAAACAGTCAACCTTTAATGCTGCGATAAATTCGAAAGGGTTGCTGAAATGACCTGAAGACAATGGAAAATCTAGAAAAAAACAACAAAATAACAAAAATCATACTGTACACCTTTCTCCAGAGAGGTTAATAATTATTTGACAACAAAAGCAAGTACAGTAAAAATGGACAATGTACAAAAACTGTGTTCAATGGCCTTTTGTGTTGAATTATTCAAGTAGATTTGGTACAGTGAGAATAAAAAGTTATGAGATACTCTGCCTGTGGAGGCCTATATGTCACCGGTGCAGTCTGGATGGATGGATAGACTGGGTTAGATGGTAGGAGCTCCCTGTCGCCTACTGTAAGCCCACTGACAGTACTGACAGTAAGGGTCAAAAGGTGTTTAAAGGGGCATTTCACTGAAAACAGCTCCACAGTGCCCAGTGCTTGCTTGCTAAGGCAGGACTGCAGGATGTTACGAAGACATTATAGGCGGGAGCTGGGCCCGTACAGAGGCATTCCTGTGTTTCCAGTGTGGTCGGACACTGACCAGCAGTGAGCACTAAGCACCCAGGAACACCAGGGGCGGGGTGTGGTGGAGGCTGGCAGACATTTCTGTGCAGCAACTGATGTTACAAAAAAAAAAAAAAAAAAAACCACAAACTGTCCCATATCTGCTTTGCGGATGTCGACCCTGAGGTAAATGTGCAGATTATGGATTAAGAAGTGATTCATGAACCTGCTTGAGGGTGAGCTACTGAGAAAAATATTTTTTGCAAGAGAAAGTTTCACTACAAACCAAGTCAAAAATTGACTATTAACAAAAAAAAAGAGTCATGGATAGAAACCATAAAAAGCTGCTCAACAGCGACTTGATGAATTCTTGTTCAGAAATGTTACACTCTTAGAAATAAAGGTGCTAAGTAGAACCATAAAGGGTTCTTCAGCTAGTCCCCATAGGAGAACCCTTTTTGGTTTGTGGTAGAGCCATTTGTAAATGTTCCGATTGGAATCCTTTCAGAGAGTTCTACTAAGGACTCAACATAAAGGGTTATACCTTGAATGATCTATGAAAAGTTTCACCCAAAACCCCCTATTAAGCCTTTTCCACCAACATGGAACCGGCCCCGGTCCGGTTCAGGAACCTAATTTTGAACTGTTCAGAGTATTGCCATGAAAAGCAAATTGGTTCAGAGACTCAAAAGTTGGTTCCCTTGGGAAGAAAAGTGGGTGTGTCATATTCTACAGGTTCTTTTGGTTCATTGTGCAGCACCCTCTATTGATGACATCCTTGATTAAGATGCTTCCACTCAACACTGGTGGAAATGAGGGCTGGTTCACTAGATAGCACCAAGGTTCCAAGGATCTCAAACAGAACCAATTCAAGAACCAGAGCTACTTTGGTGGAAAAGAGCCTTATGGGAGGTTTTAAACAATCCTTGGAGGAGCCTTTCTTCCAAAGAGGGTTCTTTGGGTAAAAGGCATTCTTAATGTAACCCTTAGTCTCACAAAGAGCCCATGATGAACCCTTCCTTCAAAAAAGGGCTCTTCAGAAGCAAATGGTTCTGAGTAGAACCCCATCCCTTCAGGAAGAACCCTTTTGGAACCCTTATTTCTAAAAGTGTAAACATAAAACCCTCTCAGTGCTTCTTTCACTAAGAGCTGCTGATCAGTGGCATTCAAAGTGTCATCTTGCAGCCTGGAAACTATTTTAACATTTTACAGAGGGTTGTGTTTTTGTTTTTTGTTTTTTTAACATGTGGTGTTTTGAGGAAACTACTGCATTCGATCTAAATAAGGGATGTTTTCTTTCTGGAGGATGTGACAGAGCTGATTCTTAAAAGAGAGATGGCTGCTGTGGAGAACGCGGGACAAGGCCTGCCATTCATGAACTTACACCTGCCAGACCGCCTCAAAAAACCCTTGACGCTTCCAAGGCAAAGTTGTTAACATGCATATAGTGTGAAGCACGGGACTGCAGGGCGGGTAGGACGAAGTTATAGCACACGCAATTCATGATGGCAGCAGTCTGGAGGGGTCTGACAGGACCAAATACATGGATGAAACTATTTCCGGCTGAAGCATTAAAAGAAAATGTAGGCATAACACAGACTGGCGGGGCTGCAGCAGTTTTGATAGTGGTGCCCGTTTCCATGGAAGGTTTACTGTGCCTTTTGCCTGACTTATTGAGGCATGTCTGTCTAGAAAACACAAGTCAGCTTTCTCACGGGACATCTGAGCTTCACAGGCAGGACGACGTGAGGCTGGCGAGCACTGCACTTTGCTGATATGTTCGTTTTGGTTCAAATGTTTTTACAACAGTTTAAAAGCCCCTCTTGTTTGCAGAGAGAGAAGTTTGAAAGCAGCTGTTTTGGGAGCTCTGCTGTGAATTTGGAGCAACAGTTTTTCCTTGGCGTTGTGTAATTTGACTCTCCAGCAGCAGTAGTAGAGGATTTCTCCCTGTGCTTAGGATGGAGTTGGGTACAATCCCACCCACGCTGCTAGCATCATCTAGGTAGTACTGTTGTTCACATGCTTCTCTTATCGTACAGGTCGGATCAGACCACTAATTACAGCCATTTATCCGCTCACAGTTTCTACAGTTGGAGGGAGGAAGGGAGTTGGGGGAAGGAGGAGATGGGTGAGACTGGGTGTCTCCTCCTCTGTGCTGGTCAGCCCATGATAAACCTCTCCTCTTTTATCAGGCCCTACCCTTTCTTGCCTGTCTTGCGCAGATAGCTGCTTTGTTCCAGCTCGAGTTCTGCCCAGCACTCTCTGGCCTACATTTGAACTCCAACCTTACGCAATTTGGGAGCGCTTCACTTCACTGCTCAGTGACAGGACAGGTAGAGCCAGATGGGTGAGGGAGGACTCCCCAGGAACGGCGTGTTAGCACTCCTCCTGCGGGCTGTGAATAGCTTCTTGTGGGATGCAGCTGTTTCCTCCAGGGAGGCCACAAAAAGGCAAAAGCCAGGAGGAGGAGGGAAGTGAGCATGCTGTCTGGCTCTACCTGCGATTCTGCCAAACAGCAGCCTCAGGCCTCAATGAAGGGCGGCTTACAAGACTGAATAGAAAGCTTTCATTCACTCCTGTCTTTGGTACTTTTTCCTATGTGCTTGAACGAGGGATAAACATTGTTTCAACTAAAGTCCCTTTGTGTCCGTGTTGCTGATGATACAGCGATTTCTTTTTTAAGAAGAAGCATGAACAGCTGCTTTGAAACTTAACTGTCTCTATTTAAAGGGTCTAAAAGTTTCTTCAACAGAGTGTATTTATAAAAACTGTCAACCCAATATAATCCCTATCCTCCCACAATGCAGATTTACCCAGTATACAGTATATTGCATACTGCTGTTTAATGAAATATATATTAATCCCAGTGTGACGGCAACTGAATATTAAAGGGACAATTCATCCCCAAATCAATTTTTCCCCCCTCTTGCCTGTAGTTCTATTTATCCATCTTGATAGTTTTGGTGTCATCGCTTGCTTCTTTCCAGAAATCATGACCCAGTTACTCAATAACAGACCTTGTTGGGAGCAGTTTCCTGAAGGAACAACTTACTTTACACACTAGAATTTACTGGAACTACTTTTTTCCTGTAGTAGACTCTTCTGGAGGTAATTTAGTTCCAGTAGATTCTACTGTAGAAAGACTTTCTTTCTACTAGAATGTAAATAGTTCCTAAATGAAACTGCTATAACAAGGACTGTAGATTATCTTGTTAGTCTAGTGCTACAGCCCAGAGGAAAAATATGTATTTTGGATTGTGGGGTGAACTGTCCTTTTAACATTGCAGTGGATAAAAGATGTGTTCTGTTTACCGAGGAGGGTTTTTTTCAGAACACACATCATTTACATTACATATGAACCCCCAGAACACGACGGGGGGAACATGACATGAGTTGATTGACTGTATGAGCGCAGGGCGAGTTTCCTCGAACGTGAAAAACCAACAAAAAAACAAAGAGTGCAAATTGTGTTGAGTGTAAGGCTGCTATATATGTACTGTATGTTTCTCTTCACACCATTTCCATTCTTTCAAGCTAACAAGGCCATCCCTGAGCAGGGCATAAAATTCAACCCTTGTTGAATTTTCAGAGTAAAGTGATGAGTATATTGTGCAGTCAATGTGAGTACTGTTAAGTACTGTGGTATTACAGAAATAGCAACTGTCTTCAATCCTGAGGTGTGTGTGTGTGTACCCCCTCTCCTCACCCGTCCAAAAAAAACAAAACAGAGATGGACTAAAAAAAAACTAAAAAAAAAAAAAAAGAAAA